>VDFB02202898.1:0-12613 GCA_007258455.2 Sequoia sempervirens | reverse complement strand
AGTAGAGAATCTGCACTTGTTTATCGTATGGTGTTGTGAACAATAAACTTATTCGGATTGAGATAATAGTTGTGCCACCTTGCCCTCAAGTAGAGAATCCGTATTCAGTTTATCGTATGATGTTGTTATCAATAAACTTGTTTAGATTGAGCAAATAGATGTGCCACCTTGCCTTCAAGTTGAGGGTCTATACTTGTTTATCGTCTGATAGTCAAACCTTGCTCCGTTTCCTCATGCTCTGTTTTCTTGAGGAGACTGGATAGAATTTAAGCAATTAAGTTTAGTTGTAGTTAGTGAATCTGCGAAACCAGAGAAAATTCTCAGCTACAATGTATATAGTTTTCGACAAAGCCTTTTAATTTCACAAATTGAAACAAAAAGACAGGATTTAGTTTAGTTTATTTCCATTTGCAAGTACTTTTGTCAAGCACAACGAGGGAGCTTCCCTCCTAATTTGAAGAGCACTCATTATGCCAGTTGTGTGATAGCTGTCCTGCATTCAACTCTTCATCTGCAGGTGTTTGTTGTTACGCCCAACAAGGAGCACCAACCCACCGAGAGCACCAACTCTCCTTCGAAGCACTAACTCTGAAAGCACCGAAGCACCAACTCTAGTGGCTGAAGCACCAACTCCAAACTTCTCAAAACTGATCACACTGCAACACAGATTTCAAACAATGCTTCCACTTGAATAGTGAGGCTCAAACGTACATATACGATGTCCAATACTCAGGAAATAAAGAACACCTCAACTCAGAGACTTAGCATTGAAAATCTTTGCTCAACTTCTTACCAAAAAAAAACGTTCTGGTTAACACAAAACTATAAAGCTTTAAGCAGTAAGCAACATACTCAAAATCTCAGCCTTTTTGCAATAGAACCTGAAACCTTTCACTCTTTCTCAACCTTCTTTAGGACACATTAAAATTCGTAAAACACCCCTCTTTCACCGGAGAACAACTTAGAAGATAAAATACCGACTTCTGCTTTACCTCAAAAAATACAATCACACCTCTATCTGAACATCACTATTATTTTCATAACATGATATCCTCAGCCTTAACTCCTTATACTTCACACCCTAGTTTAGATAAACTTTGGCAAACAGTATTAACAACAGTGACTCAATACATAAGCATGAAAAGCATATTCCAGTCAACTTCACCCAATGTCTCATCACTCCATGTTCACGCAGTCCATACAACAACAAGAGAATTAAGGCAAATCATATACATGAACTGCAGCTCCAGTCTAAGCTTTCTCTAATAATGTATCCTCATACTCATTCCATCTCCATGCAACGCCTATCGAGCAAAATTAGTTTTTCACCACACTACATAGAGCAATGCTGGCCATATATCTTCTCACTATAACAAAACATCACAACAGTCCATGAACATAGAGAATGGTATAGATGCGTCCAAGTAAACACAACTTGTCAAGCAGGGCCTGCACACTAGCAAGATGAAACAAACACGTCTTCAACATTCAAGACTAGACGCACCACCTCTTACTTAGCCAGTCCATATCCGATGCATTTTTTTTTTACTCATGATCACGATGAAGCAAAATAAAATTCGCCACTCATTTCATGCCACTCGACCAAATGACAGACAAAATAAAATTGCAAGTCGTGGTCATAGAAGAAGATTATAAATGTTCCCAAAAGAAGCCGTCTCACCAAAATTACTGAAGCCGCCAGTAATAATAAAGGCGTTTGCATAATATGGAAATTGTTGGAATAAGTTTGTCATTGATGTCAAGGTTGAGCTACCTGTTTGCCTGCTTAAGGTGCTTGAGGTGCTTGACCTGCATGAGTAGTTTGACCTGCTTGACCTGCCTGGGTAGTTGCTTCAGTTGGTTGGGTGTGTGCTTAAGCTGTTTGCTTGCCTACTTGTCAACAAGTTGTGTTTGTTTGAAAAGTCATATCAGCTTTGTCAGATTATGTGAGAAGTCAGCATGTTGACAAGTCAATTTTTCTTGAGGTTGGCTTTATTCTTAAACACAATTTTATTCTGCCTTTATCTTCAATGACAGCTGTGCTATTGAAACTTTGCCCAACATCCTTTATTCTTTGTGCGTTGTCTAAATTTGAAGTTCTTCTATGTGGCTATCATTCTCATTGTATGTGGTTGGCTTATATTCATGGAGGCAACTAATATCTATGGTTCGACATTTTAATTAAAAATGAATCGCTATCCTTCATGGCGTTAATGTTTTTGGAAACATTATTTGGTAGTCTCCTTTATAATTTCTGATGACTTCACAATAATTGTTCGGGCTATCTTTGAAGATTGAGAATTTGATGACGGTGATGTTTTGTGTGAACTTTTTTAAATGATGTATGCCATGTATTTTTGGCATCAATTTCTTTTCAAGGCGGCTTCAGTAATTTTGGGCTTAATATTTATGTGGGGTGGAATTTATTGAGGACATGGTGACTTTATTTGGAGGAATATCTTTATGGCATTGTCTTTAGCAAATCTTAATTGTTTCCAGGCGGCCTCTTTATGTCGGCGTTTTTATGAGCAGCTAATATCTTTGGTTATGATTTGAGACGTTTTTTTTGAATTCAATAATCTCTGGCAACGGTTTCTGAGATTAAAAATTTCGGTTTTTTGAAGAAGTCTATTTTAATGTGGCAGCTCCTTTACTATGCAAATCTTTTTGGTGGCGGCTATTTTAAGAGGCAGTAGATGTATATTTCCCACCTGGCAGCTCTTTATTTTCAGTCTCTGGGAATTAAAGTGAGACGGCTCCTATTTTGGCATCATTTCCTTCATTCATTGTGTCGGCTTCTTCTCATTGATACAACTCTTCTTGGGTCATGGTCATTAATCTGGTTGAGTGTGGTGTTGTTTTTAATCTGACAGAGGATATTGGTTTCCTGACAGAGATGTTTCTATTATAAAAGATTTATTCTTCTTTCAGTGTTGGTTTTAGATTCTCTATTGATTTCATTTGAGAAAATATTCTACAGAGTTTTTGTAGGGACGGGTATGCTAAGTTTGACATCAACTCTTGCAAGCATGCTGAAATCTTGGCAACGGTTTCTCAGGAAGATAGCCTAAATCTGGGTGGAGTATTGTGGCTAATATGATTTGTCGTGGCTTTAGAATGAAGACATTTTCTCTGCCGTTTTTAGGAGGGACATGTGTGAGCCTTTATCACTAAAGGCTATTTGAAGTTTGAAATGTTTTTATGAGTTGAGTAGCATGATGAGTAAAGTATGCTGTGGTTGGTTGGAAGTGAATATACTGATGGTGTACGTGAAAGAAATGGCCTTTTGAGCTACATATTAATACTGTGTTATGATTTTCAAGTGATGAATATCTTGTGTGCTAATATAATGCGATGGTTTTCTAATGAAGATGCCGATGAAGCTTGAACAGTATTACTTACTTATCGGAGCTTTTGAATTGGGTGACTTTTTGAAGCTGGGTGAAACTTCCATTTTAATGAAACGATCTGTTTCTTTGTGTTGAACTGACTACTAGTATGAATGGAAGTGTTGTTGTTGAGAGTTGCTTCGAGCCCTTGAGTGAAGACTGGTGTGCTGAAAAATACATATGCAGATCCTGATTGAAGTTTTTATTTGTTTTAATTAAATGGTGAATGTGTGAGTCATTTTGTATTGCTGTGTGAGCTTTCACGATGGTAGCTTTCTGAGTTTGCTGTATGAAGTGTTGATGATATCTGAAGCGTTGTTTGGGGCAGGGGAGTTTTGAAGTGTTGATTCTGCTGTAGTCATGGAGTACTAAGTTGTGTGAAGTGATCAAGTGCAGGTGGAAGAAGTTTTGTATTCATTTTCTGTGTGGTTGAGGATGTGAGCCTCACAGCACATGTGAAGGCATTGTTTGAAACAGTGGTTCGCAGATTTGTATTCGAAGTCTGGAGTTGGTGCTTCAGCCACTGAAGTTGGTGCTTTAGTGTATTTGGAGTTGGTGCTCTCGGTGGGTTGGTGCTCACTAAATGAAATCAAAGTTGGTGCTTCGTGGAAGTTGGTGCTCACTTATGTAACAGGGTTGGTGCCCTTTGGAGATAAATAAAAGCAATATTTTGTCGTGGTTTTTTACCCAAAAGGGTTTTCCACGTAATCCTGGTATTTATCTTGTTAATGGTGTTTGATGATACTCTTAATGTTCTAATTTCTGATTTGCTTGTTTAATCTGGTTTAAAGTTTAAAAAAGTTTTGCAATACTGATTCACCTCCCCCCTCCCCCCTCTCAGCATTTCCTGTGTGCTCTTCAGAAACCGCGTCTTCCAGCAGCAAAAACAAATGCGATATACTAATTCATTTAACTGCACCTTGTTACATTCACAATTCTTTACTATTTTTGACTACCACCTCTAGCAAATTGCAATACTCAGGCCGCATATCATTAACCTCCAACAAAGATTCGGTAACAACCAAAATCTTGACATACTTCAAAAACCGAAGCCAAATATATTAGATGCCTTAGAGAATTCTGACATTCATTAAGGACTCTTCCAATAAAATGAAGCGCCCAACATAAGATAAGATAATGATGTGAATAAAAACCGTTGCTGCACCAAGACCTGATAACTGAAGGCCATTTATCATACTGTATTCAAAGAGAAACGAGGACTCTGAAAAAAAAGCATCACAATTAAATTCTCCTGAAATGTCTTCCACCTGTAGCCTTCAAGACAGCTCAACAATAAAGTCTCTTTATAAAGCTTGCTCTATTTTGAATGTTATCTCCTCACGTCTTCTAATCAGCACCTCATAAACTCTGCCTCCTCCTTTTAAAAGCTATTCAAAACAAATGAATGCGATTTGTTCATTCGCTGCCAGACACAACAACACCACCAGAAGAAGAAAGAGACTAACGCAGAATAAATCCAAACCTCACGTCTCTACCTTCTAGAAGCCGTAAAAGAGATGCCCATTATAAAAAAACGCTTAAGGAAAATATCTCTAAACATCGTATCAACAGTTCTCAATAAATTCGATAGAAATTTTTTGCACAAAATGGAGCTGTTGCTATAACTGAAGGAGTCAGAAGACATGGTTGATAAAATTAAAGAAGTCGTCCTTATAACTATATATCGAACCATTCTCAATAAAGAAATATTTGCTGTTAGCAATAAAGGCCACTTTTATTCATCTGAAAAACTCACAAAACACATATTTTGGTCTCTATGACGACTCACTAATAGAGTTGCCTTAAATCACCTTAAGTCGTCCACCTTAAAATTATTTCAGAAGTTGACAATACGTGGCATCACCTTGAAGACTTCGATTCTTATCCATGACATCCTCGATAGAAAAGATTCAACACTTCTCGAAACTATACTGCCATAGCAAGAATAAGTTAATTTAAGCAAAGGCTTGAAACGTCCACTTTGCCAAGTATACCTGACATAGTATGCTGATATGGCATAAAATTTGACTCATAACATATATGCTGCCTCCTAATAATAAAGGCTTTACAAAGTTAGAAGCCATATAATATTTGACCAAAGACATTCCAACGCATATTTGGCATAAGATAAACAGGGGTGTGACAAGTAGGCTAGCAAGCATCACATGCAAACACCCAATTAGCTGAAGCAGACACACACACTGCTCAAACAGACACACAGGCAGCGCAAGTAGACAGCCAACCAGGTCAAGCAGGTCAAGCACATAAGCACACAGCTCAACTGTAAAGAATGACAATCCCACATACTAAACATAGTAATCCAAAAAGCAAGCACATTTCCAAATAAGGATAATGAAACAAATATATTAAATAAAATATATTAAGAAATGCTCTAAGGCAATTTACAATAGCGAATTACAATCACATGCACCAATAGGGTGGTACAATACATCTGTTTCAATGTTACATGAATGAGTTTACATCAATTATTACATCCATAAAGATAAGTTTAGATTTACAAATTGGCTAAACAAGCCATACAAAAGTAATAGAAGAAATATATCCATATGATGAAGAAATCTTGGTCCTCAATCACCATGACTCTGCCGGTCTTCCGCAAGCCGAGGCCAAGAGTGAGGTTAAGGCGCCTTTTCCGCGCAACGACGAAGCACTAAACTTCCTCGGATTTCTTCCTAGCTCGAAGAAAGCACCGACCCTGCACGAGGAGCCTAGCAACCCGGAATGGTGTAAGCAAGAGGGAACTCTCGATGCGTGCCTGATGCCTATATGCAATTCCTAAATACTAAAATAACATATTACTCGCATACAGGATGTAGTAGAGACATATATCAATAAATTCTAGGCTTTTCATTCCATCTATTTCATTGGTACCATTAGCTTGGCCAAGCAATAAAAGTAAAATGGTAGTTTCGAAAAGGAAAACTACCGTCTCTGGGAGCCCACATTTGGCATCCTGTCCCGGAAGTAACCTCAAAGAAAAATACATAAAGCTTTTCATAAATTTGCTTAAGGTTCAAGCATTCACAAAATAGAAAGTTCTTTTGAAAATGTTAATGTATAGCCGCGGGCCTCATACTTCTAGCGGCATTGTTAATAAATGATAAATTAAATATAGCCAACGGCTATTTAATTTATTGGATGCGATTTGTAAAGAGGCGCTTCACTTGAAGATTAAATAATATTTATTTTATGTGGCCGACTTCATCCTGGGATTCGCCACCCTTTGTATGAGACATAACCTTTCATGTGTGGCCGACTCTTCATCTTGAAGGGACGTGTTTTATGGAGACCTTCTCTTCGATGTGTATATAATAGAGTTGCTGTTCATCATTTGATATCCATTCATTCATATTCGATTTCAAGTGAAGTGCGAGTTTATCAAGGAGTTCGATATTGTGTTCTATATAGCAGATCGAAGTCTTCAAGAAGATCGAGGTTATCATCAGCAAGGAGTTCAATATTATCTTGTGTTTGCATCAAGTGTGGTGCTGGTATTCGGCCTTGTATTTGGCCTCATTGTAAAAGCGAATTGCTTTCATTATTCAATATATAAGAGATATATTGTTGCTGGGTTTTTCTCCCTCAAGTTGGAGGGTTTTCCCAGGGTATATGCTGTGTCAAATTGTTTAAATTGTTCTATATCTGCTTATTTAATTTCTGATCTTAAAACTAAAATGGTATCAAAGCCAGGTTTAAGCAAGATCGTGATCAGATTTCTATAAGCAGCATTATCTTCCACTCTCATTCTTATCTTTGCGTGTCTATCTTATCTACGAAAATGGTGAATGGACTTAAGGTTGAAGATAGACTCGATGGTGCCTCCAACTTCACCTCTTGGAAGTTTAGAGTGCTTATTGCATTGGAAGAAAATGACATTCTCGAGTTTGTGGAGAAAGAGGTACCTGAACCTTCCAATGAGACTGAGCAAACACAATGGAGGAAGAATCGCACAAAGGCCAAGAAGATATTGATTGATTCAGTGAAGGATCACCTTGTGCCTATTATCTCCAAGCTGAAGACAGCGAAAGAGATGTTCAAGACCTTGGAGGGACTTTATGAGATCAATAACACTAGTAGAGCTCTTGCATTGAGGCAACAACTTCATCACATCAAGATGGCGCAAGGAGATTCAATCATCTCCTTCTTCATGAAGATAACTGAGTTGAGAGATCAGCTTTGTGCCATTGGTAATATGGTTGATGATAAAGACTTAGTCATGTTGGCACTTAATGGTCTTCCTCAATCTTGGGAGCCATTTATCCAAGGTATTAGTGGAAGATCGAAGCTACCAAAGTTTGATCGACTTAGGGCAGATTGTATTCAAGAGGAATCAAGATTGGTAGCAAGAGGTAATGGATGAAGTCCTAACAATGAAGACAATCATGTAGTTGCTGCTCAAACATCGAAGAAGAAAGGAAAAGAAGGAAGGAAAGGCAATTTCAAGAGGAACAGAGACAGAAGATCGGATGGTGCTCCTGAATCTAAGAAGAAGAAGGATCTCTCCTATATACAGTGCTTCAGATGTGACGAGTTTGGTTACTATGCGAGAGATTGTGCAACAAGACCTAAGCAACATGCTTCTACTGCAGATGTGGGTGATGTCTCTCTTTAGAAGGACTCGAGATAATTCAAGTGGATTTTTATTTATCTTAGCCCTATCAAGCAATGTTCCAACCGATAGCAGCACATGGTTGATTGATAGCGGCGCTTCTCGACACATTACCGGATCTAGAGAGCATCTATCAGATTTGGTGGAGAGAGATACCAACATTCAAGTAATAATTGGAGATGATGCATGCTATTCAGTAAAGGGTGCAGGAGCCTCCTCTCTCCATCTAGACTCCGACATTTCGCTTCATTTGGGTGATGTGTTGTTCGTTCTAGGGATCAAGAGGAACCTTGTATCAATTTCAGTTTTTGAGGACAAAGGATATCAAGTTGCATTTTCTGAAGGGAAAAGTTCTTGCTTGGCCGAAGAACTCTAGCATCAAGACAGCTCGTGTGATTGGTGTTCGGCAAGAGAGTCTTTATAGACTTTCCATTCGTCCAATGTAGGCATTGTTGCATGGTTCCACCAGTTCAACTGAACTTTGGCATAGAACACTTGCTCACCTCCATTTCAGAGCTCTTCCATCCATGGAGAAGATGGTCACTGGCCTTCCAAAACTCAGTCAGGAGCATGAAGGTACTTGCCAAGGATGCGCATTGGGTAAGAATACTAAAGGTCCTTTTCATAATAGTGAAATTAGATCTAAATGTATTCTAGATCTTGTTCATTCTGATTTGTGTGGTCCAATGTTTGTTGCATCTTTGAGTGGGTTTTGGTATTATGTAATTTTCATTGATGACTACTCTAGAAAGACTTGGATTTATTTCTTAAAGACTAAGGAATTTGAAAGTACTTGAGAAGTTCAAAGAATTTAAGGCTCAAGTAGAGAACTTGTTCGGGAAGAGGATCAAAGTTCGAGATTGACAACGAAGGAGAATACATCTCTGGAGGCTTCCGTAACTTTTGTATTGAGGCAGGGATTAAGAGGGAGTTTTGTGTCCCTTACAATCCACAACAAAACGAAGTTGCAGAAAGGAAGAATAGATCCATTGTTGAGGCAGCTAAAGCTATGATCCATGATCAAGACTTGCAAACCTTCCTTTGGGAAGCATCTAGAACTGCAGTGTATGTTCAAAATCGTGAGCCCTCATCGTATCTTTGGAGAATATGACTCCTGAAGAAGCCTTCTCTAGGTGTGAAGCTTGAGGTTAGTCATTTGAGAATCTTTGGTTGTCCTGTTTACATCCATGTACGTAAAGACGAGATCTAAGTTAGAGCCATCTGGCAAGAAGGGATATTTGTGGGTTACAGTGAATCTTCAAAAGCCTATAGGATTTACATTCTAGGTCAAAAACAGATAGAGATCAGTAGGGATGTTACTTTTGAAGAAGATATTGCATTCAAAAGATCTAAAGGTTCATACATGGAGATAGATAATGAAGATCAAGAGACTCCTTAGGACATGGACGTTGATCATACTCTTGATATTCAGAGGGAGTCTACTGAACCAGAAGAGGATGTTGCTCCATTTGAGCCTTTGGAACCAACTGATGGGCGAAAAGATATTGTCATAGGTCGAAAGAGACCTCTATGGGCTAGGCAAACTATGCAGGAGGTAGAAAAGTTTGCAGCACCTAGAGGCACATTCAGAGAAAGCAAAAGACCGCAAAAGTTTCCAAGCTATGTTGCATTAATGAGTCATATCATTGAGTCTGAGCCTTCCAGTGTTGAGGGAAGCATCAAGCCAGCAATATGGAGAGATGCTATGGCTGAAGAATATCAATCCTTTATCAAGAATGATGTTTGGGATATAGTTCCAAGACCAGAAGGGAAATCAGTTGTATCTTCTAAATGGCTTTTCAAGATCAAGCATGCGACTAATGGAAGCATTGAGAAGTACAAGGCTAGATTTGTGGCTAGAAGATTCTCTGAGAAAGAGGGAATAGATTATGAAGAAATGTTTGCTCCGGTTGCTCGTTATTCATCCATCAGGACTATTATTGCTATTGCAACAGCTAAAGGATGGAAGTTACATTAGATGGATGTGAAGACAACTTTCCTTAATGGTGTAATTGAAGAAGAGGTATACATTGAGCAACCTGATGGCTTTGAGATTCATGGGAAGGAGTCTCATGTGTGTAAATTGAAGAAGGTTTTGTATGGCCTTAAGCAGGCTCCTCGTGCTTGGTATGAGAGGATTGATCGATACTTGATGAGCTTGGGCTTCTCCAAGAATGATGCTAACTCTAACCTGTACTTCAAGGTAGTTGATGGTAAGGCATTAATCTTGGTTCTTTATGTTGATAATCTATTTCTTATTGGAGCAAAATATCTCATTATCAAATGCAAGAAGGAGTTAGCTTCTAAATTTGAGATGAAGGATCTAGGATACATGCATTACTTCCTAGGATTGGAAGTGTGGTAGAGACCCAATGAGATCATTCTGAGTCAAGGGAAGTATAGAATAGACATCTTGAAGAGATTTGGGATGATGGATTGCAAATCCATGTCTACACCGATGGAAACCAACTTGAAGAAGTTAAGTGAGTCTGCAACTAGTTCAGATCTGGTGAATCCCACTATGTACAAGTAGTTGATTGGATCGTTGATGTATATAGTCAATACTAGACCAGATATTTTCTATGTAGTGAGTGCACTTAGTCAATTCATGTGTGAACCAAGGAAAATTCATCTAGTTGCAGCTAAACATATCCTGAGATACTTGCGTGGCACAGTTGGATATGGTTTGAAATATACTTATAGTGTAGACCTAAAGCTGCAAGGATATTCTGATTCTGATTGGGCAAGGAGTGTAGCTGATTGGAAGAGCACCTCTGGATGTTGCTTTAGTTTGGGGTCCGTGGATGATTTCCCCGTGTAGCGTGAAGCGCCTCAAAGGGTAATTAAGCACTACGAGGTCGAAAGTATATTGCAACATGTAATGTTCCTTCAAACCCGATCGATCATGTGATCGCTAGTCTTTTCCTCGAAACCCAAGGCTAGCTCTAAAGGTAAAATTAGGTTTTATTTTGAGGAGGTCATTGCTCGTAGATGGTGATTCAATGGCGATCTTTCTCGGTTTTCAGAGTCATAGTTGGTATGTTCATCCCAGATTCAGAAAGACTTTCCTCGGAATTTACTATTTTAGTAAATTCTATTTTTAGCAGCTTTCCAGTTGAGTTCAGCTCGGTTGACTTCCTGCTTCAGTTTGGTCAGATGTTTTGCTCAGTATTGGCTTCAGGGCACATTCGGAAGGATAAGTTAAGTCATTTAATTAAAAAAGTCACGTTTTAATTATTATATTTTAACGTTGACCCTTGGCCTAGATTTAATGACTTAATGATTGTTTTTTAAAAGTGGTCTTTGAGGGTGGCGCCCTCATTAAAAGATTATTTTAATTATTCCCAAAGTCAAAGCAAGGTTATGAAGGGCGCATTTATCAAAGTATGATATTTATTTAAAATATCAAATCTTAAGCCTTGAAGGAAAAGTACGCCCATCCTTGAGGAGATTGGGTTTTGACCTAAAAGTGGATTTTAGGGTTTTGAGAAGTCAACTGGAGAATTATAAAAAGGAGTCTTGGAGCATCATTTCACATCTTTGGTCTACTATACTGTTATGCTGCCGGATTGGCTCTGGAACTGCTTCGAGGAATGAAGGCCTCCTAGCTTGGGCATCGCTTCGTGTTTGCAAGACAACATCTAGTGGTGATTCATTGTATTGTGAGTTGCATCTAGCTCGTGCATTGTGTTTAGCTTATTGCATTGATAAATCTGTTTAGCATATTAGTGTTTCAGCATTTTAGCATCATTTGAGACAGCAGATTTCATGTTTTTAATCATAACTCAAAAAAAGACAAAAATATAGTTCTGGGTATCATTCCATTGTCATTGTTAGACCTAGGCGTCCATATTCTCCCATTTGCAGATTTTAATGTTGTGTATTGAATTTTTAAAGCCAAGTCGAATTTCTCAGCTGGGCCGTACCATTTAATGACATTGGGATTCGTGCATAATTCATGTGTGGGTTATAGATCTGTTTTCATTGTCTCATCTTAGGCGTCTCCTTGGTTAAGGGTTAGTGCATTTGATTTCTAGTCAATCGGAGGTTATACGTGGAAGATATGAGCATTTAAGTAATTCCTTAGATTGCTGTTTATGCATTTAATGAGCAGATTTGTAACAGAAATCAGAAATCTGTATCTTGATCTTTGAAAGCGTTTGGTTTTGGTATTACTATTCAAAATAAAGGTGGTTCCATATGATGTAATGCTGATCCTTTAATTTCATAAGATATTGGCAGGCGAAAGCTCCTTATTTGTAAAACTGACACTAGTACTGGCAGTTATTTCATTATTGCTCAAATCTGGTTGTGTTCTCATTTTCATTCAAAGTTATTGTAATAGTTACAGCTCCGCCCTATGGTAGCTACTATCCCAGTTTGGGTAGAAAGCACATTCTGGGTGTCGAGTAGTTTCATCTTTCAGCATTTCTCTTTCTAGCAATGTTATTGTAATCACTCCGTCATATGGTCGCCCCTCACTCCGTATTGGATTGGGTAGCACATACTTGACGTCGAGTTCCCTTTCCAATTTTTAGAGTAGAAGACCCTCTGACCAATGCTCGCCATTATCGGCGCCATACTGGTTAGAGTT
>VDFB02202896.1:0-12596 GCA_007258455.2 Sequoia sempervirens | reverse complement strand
TTTAAAAATGTTTTTTTTGAAAAAAACCAATTTTCGTGGGAGATGGAAAAAGAAGTGCAATCTGATTCCAAAAAAATTGAAAAAAATATTTTTAGAATCTACAGACAAAATATGACAAGACTCTAGTTTACATCATCTTCAAATTCCTTACGGTTTAATCACTATAGGTGCCCGAATATAGAGATTGTGTTAAAAAAAAAATATTAGTGTCCAGTTTGGCCAAAAATTGTAAACCACTATTGTGGGATCACCCATTTGTTGCATAAAAAATTAAATGGAAAACTTGCAACTTTAGTTGGTAGGTTGAGATCTCAAAGTTAGGCTATGGGAAGTAGTTGGCATGCATATTAGTAGACAATTGTTAAACAAAATACATGAGTTAGTTGTTAAGCCCTGACCCTCATTAATTCAAACCCAATTTACAAGTTTGAGATTCCTTCTCATACTTGGTCTTTAGATCACTTCCTATTGGGTATTAAAAAATCTAAACTTAATTTTGTAATGATGAGGCAAGAATTTGGCTTTTTTTTCACTCTCAAGCATTGTAGCAAATTTTCCTTGAGTAGTTTTATGTCTTGTGGAAAATTTAACTTTTTCCCTAAGTAGGAAAAACTTTATTTGGAAGCTACAAAACTTTTCCTTGGTTTGAACTTCATACAAGGGAAGAGGCTCTGGCATAAAAAAATTCTAGTAATATTAATTAGGAATTGTATTCCAACCCTCTAAAACTTCTTGATAAAGAACAGTTTGTATTAATTTTGTATGGTTTACCCAAGAAAAAAATTATTGACATAGCACAATCACTATTTCCATGATGTGCAGGTTCATCCTTCATATTCATTAGTTTCTAGATCAAGCAATTTACCCACTCTATCAACATTCCATTATGTTGCATATAAATCCTTTGGTTCACATCTGCTTCCTTCATACATTACGTTTATCTATTTTTGTAACACTAATCATAAATTTTATACTATACGACATTTACTTCAGTTTTCCAATGTGTAGGCACAAAATAACTATAAAATATAATGTTTTAAAGCTCCTCATCAACAAGCTTTGTCAATCAGTAAGCATCGCTATCTATATGAGATTCAATACTTCATTCAATGCTATTATAATACGATTAAGAAAGATGGCTCACTTTATTGATTTACTTGCTTCGTTTCGTTTCAATTACTCCACTCAATATTGCTTGGGAACTTGTTGCAAATTAATGGACTTTCCCATACATTCCATGTTTCACCCAACAGGAAAGCACATGTTTATGAGAGCTTCTACATGTTTATGACATATTGTTTGGAACTTCTCCACCCATATATAGTGAAGGGTATTGTCGCATTGGTCATATAGTATAGGAGAGTTGCCATATCTGGTGCTTGAAAGAAATGAATTAGTTCATTTGGGATCTAAGTGCCCACAAAAGCATAGCTCCTAAAAGTTTCACAAGGATTGTTGAAAGCTTATACTTATGGGGCCTCATAAGCTAATGTACATCTTATATTCTCAATACAAAAGATAAATTTCTAATGAATTGCTTAAAAGGGCCAAGGAAAATTTCATCTGTTGTAGTAGAAAAATAAACAATACATCCTTCTTCAAAGAAGAACAAGCTTTGAAACTTCTTGTAAAGAACAACATTGGTTACCACTATTGATCTGAGTTTGAATATAATCATATCTGCTCTGTTATTATTGTTATTTTCAATTATCATTTTGCAAAATTTTGTGAATTTGTATATCATTGTTGTTTAATCATAGACAAGCCTACGTATTCCTCAATCTGATCACTTTGTATGGACTAATAGGCTATTGGTCAACCTCCGTGTCACAGAAAAACATATTCAAACCTTTTGGTAAATTATTTTCTAGACTATTAAACTACAATTATCACTTGGATATTAATTCTGCTATTATTAATTACTTCAACACTATATAATTATGTTTCTCATGATAAAATCTTTGAATATATTTACTCTTTGCATTGATAATAATATTGTATTTCTAGAGGGATCCCTTCCAAGTTGATTGTTATTGTACTGTAAATCAAATTTTGTATGTTTGACTTCATCTTATTGGGTTATCTTTATTTAGGCCATCCATTACATTTTGTATTCTCTTGTGATATAGCCATGATCCTTTTGGTTTTGGTATTTCTTTGTTCGTAAAATTTTCTTTATTTTCCAAGGTGCATGATGTAATTTGATTCTAAATTTTTGGGAGTATAGTTGCAATCTTTGTTAATGTCAAATTTAAACATTATAAAATTATAAAATTATAAATAGACAAATGCTGACGCTATAAATGCAATAGTTATCATGAAAATTTCTACATATTTCCCTTCACACATATATGATTTAATATAATCACAATGTAAAATAGAGAACGCCTTAATAAAACACCGTCAAATTTCCAATCCCTATATAATTCTATTGGCGTATTCCTTCCCCCTCCTCCCATGCAAGTGCTCACCACATACACCACTGAAAGGCATTACTATAAAGTCGCGCTGAACAAGCGAACAATGCCGTATTTTGGCTGGCAGTCTCATTCTGCAATAATTCTGTTGGGATTACCAATCTGTCTGTCACATGCAAACACATCCCCATTTCCATTTCCTTGTAGTTGTCGCTAACGTAAATGTGTAAATGTGTGTAGGAGCAAAGACTTTAACCAACAGCAGCGTATGCATAAAGGTTGCCTTTTGACCGTAATTTTTTATTTGATTGAATAGATCAATTTTCCTAAAATTCATATGTACAATGAATAAAATTTTATATGAATATTTTGTACAATGATGTGCACGATGGCAACTAGATTAACGGTTATTAAGCGCAGGAAGTTTTCCCTCTGTTCTCCAGACACTATCATCACCATCAAAGTTGACTTTAGTCGACGAAAGATTCTCTGAGCTAAGTTTCCCAGAGAGTTCTCTACACAGCTACACACGCAAAAGGGTAACTCAATTATCAACAAAAATATATATTTGTGGTTTATCAAATGTCGTTCTTTAAAGTAGCAATTTCCAGACATCTAAGACGCAGATTAATTCCAGAGAGCATGGAGAGCATGTACACTGTTACCTAATATATTTTTTGAAAGTAAAATTTCAATTCTTTATCGAATTACGTAAGCAGAGATTTCAGTTTTTGAAAAATTCAAAAATCTAGTGGTACTGTTCCTTGTATCAGCGGACCACATATGACAATTGGAAATAAAGACCGACTGTGGAAGCCAACCCGCCTTTAAAAAGAATAAAATTTCTAACTTTTTCGTCATTTTGCGTTATCAGGGCTGTGAGGGAAAGGGACAAAAACATATTTATATTTACCTCTCTGTAAAGGACTCTATCTCCGCAACATTTTTGCAGCTCAACCAGATGCAAACAAGGGGTTACCTCGAAAACCTATGTAAGAAATGACGATACATTACTAAATATTACTCTCCTTAATTTGAATTTCCAACTGTCCAAAAAACTCACCTCTGTGGTAACCGACAGGTATCCATTTCTGCTCGATTTTGGATCTGTTTGTCTTACCATAATCTGGAATAACATGATCTACGGGTTAGAATATAATCAATATAAATCCCATCAAGCCTAGCCAGTAGCCACAGCTTTAATTTATGTTAAATAAAAATCATATCCAGCCACTTGGGAAAAGATGATTTTGTGTGTTTTTCTTTTGGGGAGTTGAATTTAAAACCTGTTTTTATTGGAATATGCTTGAACGAAAATTTCCAAGAGTTATCCTAATTCCTGGCGACAAATTTGTAGTGTACAGCTAGATGTTACACACATATGAAATGCTTTCTAGTCTCCCAGAGAACTATAAGTAAAGAAGACTCAAGGAGTCAAGAGGCAGGCCAAAGAAATTTCATACAAACCTTGCCTTTTTTATTCTGCACTTCGAATCCCATGTTCCTGGCGATCTCCTCTATTTTTTCGATAATATCTTTGACGGGAAATATGGACAAAATACTGGTTTTCCTTTCCGCAGCATCCTGTCACCCGCAAAATTCTCTCAGATCTCTATTGCCTCCAGCAGCCCAACCAAAAATAGAATTTAGTTGCGTGACAAGAATGTCTTGGATAAGGCAATGCCTTACCTCTTCCTCGAAGAAACCCGAAAGATCGAGGCTGACAGACATAGCTATCAACTGAAATGCGTTCATGAGAATTGGCCCTGTTCGCTCTGTCAGCAAATGCTCCTGTCAATAGAATGACGCCGCTAACGTGAAACCCTGGAAGTGTAAAATCTTACGGCTGTGAATTTTTTTCGAATGGAAAAGAAATGATAAGTGTTTTGTTTAAGGACAAGAGGGATATGAGTCCAGCAAAGTGTCTGACAATGCCCACGTGGTCGGCTTTGTTGGACAAAGATGAATATCCAAAGTACAAACGATACAAGGATACGTGTCAGATAGCTTTGGAAATAGTCTGCCAATTATACTAGTCAACGTGGAGAACCACAGCGCAAGCCCGGACCTACGTCAATTATCTATTATTTAGGATGGCACTAGAACGGTTGTAGGGTTATTATTTAACGAATATTTTGCGTTATGAAGTATCGTAAATAAAAGATGACATCCGTAAGAAGAGCAGTTATTGATGCATTCAATTAATTTTAAATTAAAATAAAATTATGAGTGCTTATACTCTAGAAAGACAGTAAGGATAAGAAGCAATAGATTTATAAACAAAAGATATTAGTTTTATAAGAGGTATGGATAGAGAATGTTTTGGATAAAATTGTGTAGTATTTTTTTATTAATATTTTGTATCTTATTATTTTCTAAATTTATTATATATTTTTTTTGTTTATAATTTTTAATAAATAAGATAAGATAAATATTAATTCATATAATTTTGGAAGGTGAATTTATTTGTTATTTTTAATAGATTGTAATGATGTGGAGATTTATTTTATTATAAAAAAATTGAGGATGATTAACATTTTTTTTTTTTTTTAAATTACTAGTATGTTTTGTGAATTTTTTTTAATATTTCTAAATTTTTAATAATTGTGAGTTTAATTAAATATTTTATCAGATTTTTTATTGTAATTAAATTTTCTATCAAGTTGTTTATTGACATTTAAATTACAATCAAAAAGTAAAATCGAACAAAAATCAATTGTAATAAATTTATAATTAAAAATAAAATACTAAATTTATATCTAACATTAATTTAATCACTATAAATATTAGCTTTCTTTATATTTTAAATTGGAAACTATTTTGAAAAAAATAAATCTTGATAAGAAAGGTCTACACATTCAAATTCCAATCAAATAAAAAACATCAAAAATCACAATGTAAAAAAATTCCAATTAACTTCCACAAATATTCAACGCAAATATTTTTTGTGTAAGTTATTTTATAATCTAGTGTTGAGCACGAAGATTTCAACGTGAAAATGTGGGCTCCGAGGAGTACGGTGCGAAAATTAGCTCCTTGGAAGGGCCAAGAATCGATAATCCAAGAGCGAAGGGAAAATTATTTATTAAAGTAGATAAAAAATACATACACTTACACTAGGTAAAACCTCTAGTCTTTAAATACTGATCAATTTACACCGGCATTGTGTTCAAAACTGTTACTGCTTTTTTTCTAAAATGTGAAGAACACACAATTATAATTATCAACTATGCTTAAGAAGAGTACCTCCGCATTTGTGAATGCTGCATTGGCATCAATCAGACTGTTGTCCTCCTCCATAAGTTTTGCAGGAGAATACCCTTGCTTGAACCACTCGATTTCAATTATTTCCGGTATAGTTATTCTCTGTAGGAAGCCATATAAATTATTCAGATGATTATGTCCGGGTACTTTACAGATACGTCATATCAGCGAAAGGGTCATATATATAAAACATACCGTTTTGGGATTGGGTCGAGTATTCTTTTGATCAAGCTGCGAGCGCCGGGAGAAAGCCAATTAGGGCATTTGAAATCGCTTTTGAAAATCTGCACAACGCATGTCATCTTACTCAATTGCCTCCTAAGACAGAAATTTCACAGTATTTCAATCATGTGCTTTAACAGTTAACAGAAATTAATTACTTTAAGTATTTACCTACAGAAATTAAAGAATTCCTGCTAAGAGCAATAAAGAATTTACCTTCTGATAAAGAACTACAACATTTCTATCGTCAAACGGCAACCAACCCGTCAAGAGAACAAAGAGAATTACACCACAAGACCAAAGATCGGCGGTAGCCCCGTCGTAGCCTCTGTGAGCAATCACCTGTTTGAATCCAACATAATAACGTTAAGAAATCTAGTCGCCTCCAACATATGTAACTTTTAGCTTTAAGCTGTTCTTTACCTCCGGGGCTACGTAGTTAGGGCTTCCACAAGTTGTATGTAGCAGACCGTCTGCCTGCAAAGAGTTAACAATATAATCGCATAAAATACCATTAAAATGCGACTGCACACAAATTATGTCAATTATTTGCTGTAAACATACCCTACACTGCTGGGGCAACGCACTGAGACCAAAATCAGAAACTTTCACGTTTCCATTGGCATCCAGAAGCACATTTTCTGGCTGAAATGTCATTTTGTCCATTCATCATTAAATCTGTTTTTTCCATAACCCTGCAAACAAATACAAACTACGCCGGTTTCGATACCTTACCTTCAAATCCCTGTGGTAGACCCCCCTGCTGTGGCAATATCCTACTGCGTCAATTAGCTGTTGGAAATACTTTCTCGCTACGTTTTCATGCAGTTTCCCGTTACACGCCTGAATCTAAAGATAATATTTATAACTTATAGGTGAAAAAAAGCAGAACAGCAACGTGAAAAAGGAAAAGCTTCACGAGATAGCTTCGTCACACTCACGATTTTGTCAAACAATTCTCCCCCAGTAACAAACTCGAGAACAAGATATATTTTCTTCTTGCTCGCCAAAATCTGTCAGAGGTTCACATCAGAAATCATATTAAATGTCTGTTAAAAGCCGCCTTAGAAACTTCTTATCACAACACCAAGCACATACCTCGTATAATCTCACGACATTAGGATGTTTAATGAGCTTCAGCGTGCATATTTCCCTTTTAATCTACATACAGAAATCACGCAGATCAAATCAGTACATAACAAGATCGCAATTCTTCCGAATCAAAACCTTATATGTTTTGCATTTCCCTACATGATTCACGATTTTGTACTCGAAAACCTTCTCCTTATCCAAGATTTTCACGGCATAGCTCTCCCCTGTTTCCTCGTTAACGGCGAGTTTTACCTTGGCGAAATTCCCCTCTCCAAGAGTCCTTCCTAGCTCATACTTTCCAATCCGATTTTTTCTGTTCATTCCCGTTTGCTTGTTCGCCAGCGTTAAAGCCCGACGGATCGTATCGCAGACCTCGGCTTCAACTGGAATCTTCAGTAGAAGCGACAATTCTTTGGGCAGCGGCAACCCTGATAGGCCAAACACAGATACCTAGGTTCGAATCTCCAGGCGAGTAATTATTATAACAATCAGACGAAATCTTTTTTTGTCGGTTCAAACAATCTTTTCTATTGAGTCGGTCCAAATACGAAAGGGCAAGCCACGTTCTCCAGATAAGAAGTCGGTAGGATAATTGGTTTTACTCCTCGGTCCTCACGGCTCTTGAACGAATGACGTGGCAAGTACTGAAAAGACACGCTGATGTGAGCCACGAGAGCTTCCGGGAAAGAAGGGTTTTGTACAAGAGAAAACAAAAGAAAAGGGGAGATACCAGGTGATCTTGTCCGATGATACTTGGCTACTGCTTACACCCTATAGGAAAGGAACTCTTGTATGGAGCTGTCCAAACCCTCTTGAACTATCACCTAAACTTACACGGTTGCATTTTCTTGTATCTGATACATTATATCTAGAAAACCAGATGAGCGTTTCACAGTAGTTACAGCGGTAACAACCAGCTGTACATTGCATCTTGCTTATGAATTTAGCTTCCTTGTAGAGAGTTATTTAATTTATTTGTAAGTGAAAGTCAAATAGCGGTAACGTACACTGAACATTATTATGAAATAATAATACTTCTCACATGCAATGCGAGGGGCCCAACGTGAAAATTCTTGTCTATAGCGAGAAGAAAAGATTATTATAATAAATATATAATTACATTCTATTTAGATCAAATGAGATGGAACATACACTTGACTAGTGTTGAGTAATAACTAGTTTATGATATTATAATATATTTTTAACCTTATTCATTTCAATAAAATTTACAGTGTTAGTTGTTAATGGAACATGCTTAATTTTTTTTAAGCTATATATTGTGGTACTAACATAAAGTTCAAATTAGGAAGAAAAAGATACAATAATTTAATTAATTAATAAGTATTTAAATTAGTTAATTTGTTAAATTATATATATTATATAGTTAGTGATATATAGAGTGAAAAATAATAGAAAGTGATTAAAAAAATATATGATGGTTTAATTTCAAAGTTTGAGTAATTATCTACATTTCATAAATAAAATATTAATTAAATATATAAACTAATAACATTGTTAAGAAAAGTTTTTGACTTAAATAACTTCATAACCTTTATTACATAAGAATTGTTTTTCTTATATTATCATCAATTTTATTGAAAATTCAAAATACAAATTAGTTTTATAGTAACAATCAATACTCAATAATCAAAAGTGGAATTTTAATGAAAAGTGAAAAGCAATAATCAATTTAATAATAAATAATAAGAATCATTAATAAAACAATCACAATAATTATAAAGATGTCACCACAATAATACAAAGTTCAACGCAACAATAAGTAAGGTCCCTCAATAATAATTAATAAATAATTAAATAATTATTTCAACAAATTACCATAAAGTGAGACTAGACTTCACCTATTTAGTCATAGTACAACATTGGTGAGACTAATCCATCTACGTTTATTCATGATAAGAAAGATGGTGGGGCTACTCAACCTACATATAGGAATAATTCAATGTATTTGACATTAAAAGCTTCACTTCGAGATTCTTCAAATGTATGTACATGTCTAGATAGAAAAATGGAAATTTATGTATATGCAAATTATTCTTTATGAATAGAACTAATCCCTCAAGGAACGTGATTTATAACTCATCATCATCAAAGTAGTGTTTGATTTTACAACACAAAGAATAAAATCAAATGGAATTATCAAATTGATAGGTTTATTACTTCTTTCTATGCATCTAGCAAGGTCATTGACAAGATTCTTCAATCCCATGTAACTTATATGATAGTATTGTAAGAATATTCTGGCAATATCATTAAAGCAATGAATGGAACCCAATGGTAATAAATAAACCATTGAATAACATAATATTTAGGGGTTCATATAAGAAACTTAGCTAAGATCTTGTCATCACAAGAAAATTCAATTCATCTAAGTATAGAAGATTAGAAGTGAATGCTTGGATCTCCTTTTCCATTATATAATTCAAATCCACGAGGATTTATTCTTTGATTATTCATGAAAAATTAAAGCTTTTATAGTATATTTAGATTATTTTCACCTCATGTCTTTCAAGATTAAAGAAACCACTACCTCATCAAGCACAATATTTTTAGGTTGTGTTCTCAATAGCCATCATTAAGCTATCTCATTAGTCCAACAAATAAAATAGCAGGGTGATGCATCGATCTTTCTCTTCCAATTTCACATTAATAAATTACAAGTGACCCACACTCATGTTGAATCCATTCTAGTTTTCTTTCCATTAAATAACCATTATTGATCTTGATCTAGTGTAAAACCTCTTTAGTAGAAAAAAATATTATTGAGGGATTTAGCTTGTTAGAGATTTTGTAATTTATCTTCAATGGATTTCAAAGTGGATTCTTCACAAATATTTAACAACATTGAATCCAACAAGAAAATATTGATAAGGTTTCTTTCCTTCCAATCTAACACAACCTATTATTTATCTTCTACCAATGTAGGTTTGGGTCTAGGTATTGCAACCCATAGATATTGATTAATGAATAGACCATCCATATTGATCTTCCACAAATAAGGCTATTACATTTATTTATTTTTATCTCTAATCAAGGCATGCTTGTAATTTTCCTAAAATAATATATCTTGTGTACATGATCCCACTCAAGATAATATTAGTCCAAGAAAACCTCTTTCCTACTACCTAGAAGACTTGAGTTGATTAGGCTCTAATTTGAAATTAAAGGAATATAAGGTGTGAAAATAATTTTTCCACTAATCTATGAGGAGAAAAAAATGTATGTAAAAGCTTAAATATAGCATTTTTAATGATAGAATCACACATGCAATAACATGTAGTGACATATAATTGATACACAAATACATCCAATAGATATGAAACTAATTAATTTATTACAATGTAATACAAATCTATACATGGGGAAAATCCTTTTCGAAGACCCAAGCCTCCAAGCATGAAACCAACTGTATTACAAAAATACAAGTACATACAAATTCAAGCACATTCCTTTATAGGAGTATCACCAAAATTAAATATTAGAGTAATTTTAAAAACATAATTCATCTTGGGGTTGGGGCCTAGCTTGGTTGGCTAAGCCTTTCTTGTTGGAGGAGATTGGTCATGAGGTCTAGTCTCCCCACCCTCGTGGTACTAGAGGGCATGTCGCACCAGCACCACTGGTCACGTTAAAATTTTTACCAAGCACACTGTAGTTTATAGGGGGTTGTGCTACCCAATTCCTGTAGTCTAAAAAAAGAAAAAAAAAGACATAATTCATCTCTACAACTCACTATGAGAACTCCATCCAAGCACCCCAATAAATAGAAGAGACACGGGAAATAAAGCATCCAATATTTTTGGAAAATCATGAGCCAACATGGAAAAGGTATTGCACCAAAGTCCCATGGCCCATATTCTATCACTCCATACCAAGTTTGAATTTTGAGTTATATTTAGAATATTCCTTATAGCTATCATAACTTTTCATAACATTTCATAGTCAATATTTTGATTTGGGCACCCCAATTTTTCATGTTCCTCCACTCAAATATTTTGTATGAAATGTGTCATAATACTTCAATAATTATGGTCAATATTCTAATCTAACCCCCATAATTATGCTCTTATGTGTCATATAATCTATCATAACTAACTCCCACATATTATAACTCATATTCTAATCTAACCTCCATAATTTTTTTCTTATTGCAATATCATAAGAACATAAGAATACATGACAATGGAACTATATTCTCTTATAACTCATTACATGCATTCCAAGATGGCTAACATGTGGCAAAGAGTGACTCCTTAAAGTGAGACATCCCACTTCACATGTGAGGAAATACATAATAAATAAATATAATAATTCATAAATGTGTATAACATTAGAAATACAAGGTTAAAATACCTTAACATCAAGGTGATGCTACAAGGAACAAGTTCAACCCTAGAAATAGGGGTAAAATAAATTAGATACAAGAAAGGGGAGCTAAAGGGTAGTAATGGGGGTTGGCCATGACCCTTAGGTTGCATGAAGGATTAGGGACCTCATCAAAAAATATATTACTACTTGTAGGGTAGGTAGTAGGGAAAGCAGTAGATGCATGAGGGAGTTCCTTTGAAGAAGCCACATAAGAAAGTGTCTTCACAAGTGTAAGCATAAGAATCAAGGGAGTCTCTAGGAGAGGTATAGTAGTTGGAGGAACCTAGAGGAAGAGATCATGCTTGGTAACGGTGGTGAAACACATAGAAGAAAGGATAGTTGGTTATAGCTTTAAATCATAAGATATTATAGGGAGACAAATGTGTGATAAAGGAAGAATGGGATGATCATGGTGTATTGATAGAACTACTAATTTGACAATCATTCTCAATTAGTGAAAATCATGGAATATTTCCATAAAGAATGATATAAAGAATTGACATGAATAGCCTAGGAAAGAGAGCTGGATAAGGGAAATGATGGTTAGATCACAACAATAGACTTATAAATTATATGACATGTAATTTGGTGAATTCAGTAAAACAAGGTATTCAAGCTGATCTTCCAACCAATGAGAAAGTTTAATATAGCATTGAACTAGAGGTAACTAAATAAATGTGCTAAAACTTAGAGGTAATCTAACACAGGGTAAGTGCACCAAGATGGTTCACAAAAAAGGGGCTTAAGTGGCCACTTTTTTTCTAAAATTAGGAAATACTGACCTTGGACGTGAAATTGAGGATAGCTACACTCAAAAATTTTAGATGGAACAAAAACAAGGACCGCAGTGCTCCGAGTCTACTTTCTAAACTACTAATTTATTTTGAAAATGGTTGAGATTAAGGGGTTCAAAAGAGGGATGCACACAAATTTTTGTTGTTTTTGTTAGAAAAACATAAAATAGCAACTCTTGTGTGACCCGAGCACGGTGAAATTTTTTGTAGTATTTTTAAAATCGCTCCAATCAGAAGTTAGATAATAGTATGCAGTAGGGACATGATTTTTTCTGATAATTTTTTAATGAATATTTGATTTTTTATTAATTTTCTAAGTGGGCACTTCCTAAAAAGTAGAATTTTGGCCGTGCTCCCCCTAAATTTTTTTGAAACAAATAGATTTTTTTAATTTTTTTTTTTTAAAATTGTAGAATGGAGT
>VDFB02202894.1:20567-31862 GCA_007258455.2 Sequoia sempervirens | reverse complement strand
GTTAATGATATTGCAACTTCAGGTTCGTCCTTCCAGCCACAAGTGAAGACATAAATAAATGTAGCCATTGGCTATTTATTTATATGTGACAATTAATGAGAATGGGCGCATCTCTTGGCAACAATATAATTCTTATCTTGGGCCGACTTTCCTTGTAAATTATATTTATTATTTGAAATTATATTAGTGGTGAGGAGCACATCACTCAAATTTCAAATCAAACGGAGTTGTGGAGTTATCAGAAACAAGCAGTTACAAATAGCAAAAGCCACCTCAATGCTATAAATAATTCGTACGAGTGATGGGTATGAACAAGTCAAGCGGTGATAAAGATCCATGGCAATTTCCAGGTGAGCGGGATTGCAGAGGATGGAAAATTGGAGCCTCTCTTGCTATTTTTAGCGGTGGTCTTTGCGAGAATTAGGGTTTCCTAAAATCACAGGGCAAAACACGGCGGTTACACAAAGCAACATCCAGCTATGATCACCACACTTCAGGCAATCGGCACGCAAAATTTGAAGGCATTCTGAGCAATTGCTATTTTTAGTAAGTTGCTAAAAATAGTAGGTACAGACATATATCAGGCATCAATAGCACAAATGCATCCTGAGATTCAAAACAAAGCAAAATCCAGCCTTTTTGGAGCTTGAAATTAGCTTGAAATTCAAAATTTGAAGAGCTTTCTAAAAATAGAAAGTTAGGGCAAGCTAGGGTTGGCATGAGCAAATTACTCCAAATTTGGCAAAAGAGCATGAAATTCACTGAAATTGATAAGTTTTCAAGTCCAGCTAGTGAAAAATGCTATTAAAGCTGAAGGTTGGTGGAAATTCTCTAAGCACTTGAAATTTGAAGTTCATAGGCCAAATGCACCTTGAGAAGCTAAAGATGAGGTCTTGAAAATTTCTAAGTCCTTCAAATTTGAAGCTCACAGGTCAAAATGCGCCCTTAGCTTGCAAAAGGTTGAAAATTTAACTAAGGCACGAAACTTGAACCTCAGGGGTCCAAATGCGCCTTGCTTTGCATGAGAGGCTCCAAGAAATATTCTAAGTATTCAAAATTGAAAGCTCAGGGTATGATATGTGCCTGGCTAAGAAGAGGAGCTTGAAAATATTCTAAGTATAAGAAATTTGAAACTCCACCCTTTATATGCGCCCCTTCCTAAGAGGAAGCTTGAAAAAAAGTTTAAGTATGGAAAACTTTGAGTAGCTCCCCCTAAAAGCGCCTTCACTTGGAGTTTGAGTTGGAAATTCTTCTAAGTGATTGAAATTTGAAGCTCACCTATGAAAATGCGCCTTTGGGGTGAGAGATGATTGGAATTTTTTTCTAAGTTTTGTAAACTTGAAGCTCCCCTTCTAGTATGCGCCCAAGTTTGAAAAGATGCCAAGAAGAAAATTTTCTAAGTGTAAAAATTGGAAGCTCAAGCCCCATGTGCGCCTTGAAGAAGAAGCATCAAAATTTTTCTAAGGCACCCAAGGTGGAAGTTCCCCCCTCCAAATGCGCCCTTGAAGAGAAGATGAAGAGGGAAAAATAATCTAAGTGTTATAAATTGAAAGATGACCCTCTTGAATGCGCCTTGCTAGAGATGAAAGGCCTAGAGAAATTCTAAGTGGTAGAAAATTTGAAGTTCAAGGGGTTATATGCGCCCTACTTCAAGGAGGAAGTGAATAAAGTTTATAAGGCGTAGAAAAATGAAAGCTGACCCTAGTAAATGCGCCTAAGTTAGAAGCATGAGGGAAAATATTCTAAGGCAATAAAACTGGAAGCTCCCCCATCAAAATGCGTCTAGCAAGGAGTAAAGATGAGAAATTTTTTCTAAGTGTTGAAGATTGGAAGTAGGCCCCCCAAAATGCACCCATGAGGAATGAGATGAAGAATTCACTCTAAGGCATGGAAAAATGAAGCACAGGGCCCTAAATGCACCCAAGAAGAAGACATCAAGGGAGACAATATTCTAAGGCGTCAAGCTCAAAGCACAAGGTGGTAAATGCGCCCTTGACAAAATGAATGCTTAAAAATTCTACTAAGTCCTCAAAACTTGAAGTCCACCATGTTGAAGGCGCCTGGCTTGAAAGAGGTAATATCAAAAGTTTAAAATTTTTTTCTAAGTGTTTGCAAGTGGCAGGACAAAAGCTTAAATGTGCCCAAGCTAGTGATGAAATGATAGAATATTTTTCTAAGTATAAATATTTAAATTCCACCTCTAGAAGAAAAATACGCCTAAGTCTGGTGGAGGAGATGAAATTTTCAGAGGCATGGATAGAATCGGCAGGAATGAGTCAGAATACTCCAGCTTCACGGGGTCAATGAGAAATTTTAAGTCAGAGCAAGGAAATGCGCTCAAGGGTGAAGAAATGAAATAAATTTGATGAGAAATTATTTTTTCTAAGGTTCAAAATTCAGAAAAATTAAATAGACACCATTAGATTTGTATGCTCATGAATCGTGAGTTAGAAGAAAATTCTCTTACGGGTATTATTGAAGATCTTTGACAAAGGAGTGGATTTCAAAGGTCCCCACACTTTGCCAAGGCCTTCAGGATGAAGGAATTTAATCAGCACTTGGTGTGAAATTTTCCAAGGCAAAGGGATAAAATGTGTTAGAAATGCCTTGGCGGATGAATTTGAAGTTGGGCACCTAGATAATTTTCGATCAAATTCCTGATGAAAACATTTTGCTTGAGCCAGAGTTGGATGAAATGTCAGCCGGGAAAGTGAGGAAGATGCGGTTGAAGTTAACACTTTCGAAAGATGATACGTCCTTAAGGATGATGAAATTTGGCTAAGGCATGAAGAATTTAAGGCAAAAGTTGGCTATTGAAGACGATGAACCCTTGGAGATCAAAGGCATAGAAATCCAGTGAGTAAGGTGAGTTTATATTGTAAAGTGTTTTGATGTCCTTCTCTTTGCTTGTTTTGTAGGAGGAATGACTTGAAGAGGTGGAAAGGATACTCCAAGACAACATTACAACCTCGAAGGAAGAAAGTATGTGCCCAACTCAAGTGACAAAGAAGAAATATTTTCAAAGCTCAGGATGGAGGAAAAATGGAAACCCAGGCAAGTACTTCAAAGTTGAAGAACAACATCAAGGAGGAAAATCATCGTCGAGTAGGAGAAAGAAAGTTGTATGCTTGATGTTCAAGAATTTGAAGCAGTGGCGACCAGACTCATCCGGCTTGTGGTAAAGAAGAAGATCAAGAGCAGTGTGAACACGTTTCCAAACAGGAATCTTTTGGATGATGGACATTAATGGCTCATTTATTACCCCACTCTCCTTTGTGGTGGTTTTTAGGGAAAATCTTGTTAGGGCTGAGGTGGCACAATCTGGGCCATCCAGCCGATTGTAATCTGAGCCGTCCACTGGACTTGGCCAACTATATAAAGGGGGAGTCCCCCTCATTTGTAACTCATTAGAGTAGAAGTCGGAGTAGAGAGACAACTAGGTGATAGCTTAGAAGTAACTTAGTATAGATTGACAGTGTAGTTGAAGAAGGAAAGTTTTTCCTTTGAAACTTTTGCAAGAAGATTGTTGTGTAAAACTTTCATAATAAAAGATCTTTTCATTGATGGTGAAATTAGATGCTTTGTTATGGATAGCTAATGAGTTTCTTCATCCCACTTCGCCCCAAGTAAGCGTGAAATTAGCGCCATTTCATTTCATGCGTAATTGTGTTATCCACGGAATCTAGCAGCGCTCGTTCCACGGATAACCCCCTACGAAACTTGTCCGTTTCCTAGGATTCGTGAAGTTCAAGTACGCATAACGAAGTGATTTTCAAGCCACCTCGAAATGCGTTCCAAAGTCTCAAATAGTCAATTCGAGCATTCCCCCACGTTCGCCTCGCGAAGACCTTCGAAACGAGCTCCTTCGCGAAGTCTCACTGTTCGTACTTAGCGAATTGCGAAAAATGCAGTGGCTCTGAAAAAGTGCGCTCCTGCTCTGAAAGCCAAAATTTGGCTAAGTCTGAAAAGTGCAAGGGCGCTAAAATTTAGCGCCCCTGCATGAAAGTGAATTTTTTCCAAAATGTAATAGCTCTAAATTTTAGCGCCATTACACTTTTTCCTGACACTTAAACTTTTTTGGCCCTGGCACGTTTCTTCATGATTTTCGCGTCTTTCGTCAATCGTGCCACTTTTCATGCCTAAATTTATTGCTCGACTTGAGTTAGGTTTTCGATTTTCTCTTTCACTTAAAAGTGTTTTAGTTCGCCATTTTCATTGTTTATGATTTTAGTTCTTCCTCTCTTCATGCTGGGCGAGTTTTCTTCAAACTGTAAATACATTTTTTTGAGTTTTTCGACATCCCTCTCCAGCATTTTTCGCGTTTCATCTTTGTAAGTTGTTACCCTTGCTTTTTCTTTATTCTCCAATTTCGATTGCAACTCTATGCAGACAAACACTTTGCAAACCCCGAGCGCCGTTTTCATTCACCATTACATCCGTTTTCCAAAATCATGTCTCAGATGCAGAAGCGCTAAAATTTAGTGCCCTGACATGTTGAAATAAATTCTAACTTTGAAAAGTGCAAGGGCGCTAAAATTTAGCGCCCCTGCATCAAAGACTAAAATCTCCAAAAATGTAAGGGCGCTGAATTTTAGCGCCCTTACACTTTTCACAATCTTTTTCCAAACTTAGCCAATTTTTTACTATGGCATTATTTTTCGCACCTTTGCACTTTTCAGGAACAGATCATTTTTGTCCAATGGAGCTAGAATTTTAGCACCTTTACACTTCTCTTCGGACAAGTAATTTTGGCCGCAATGGAGCTGAATTTTAGCACCTTTGCACTTTCAGAACTTAGTCATTTTTTGTGCAATGGGCTAAATTTTAGCAACTTATTTGTCCCTAATTTTTGACTTGCTAAAAATTGGGATAACCTATTAAAATTTTGATAAAATTTGAAGATTTTCTCTTCTAAGGCACATTTTACAGGTGCAAAGGTTAGAAAATTTCAATTTTAGGTCTATAGTCCTTTGGGTTAGCACTTTTTACTCACCCTCATCCGTTTTCGTGAAATTCTGAGTCATTTTTAGTGTGTTTTTGGTCAATTTCGGGTTTTTGGGCATCACTTGCCAAGTAGGGGTTTTGGTTTCCTATTGCAATTTACTTTTTGTTTTAATTTTAAGTTGTAGGAACTTTTTGCTCCTATTGCAGTTACTTTTTGTTTTAATTTTAAGTTGTAGGAACTTTTTGCTCCTATTGCAAGTTACTTTTTGTTTTAATTTTAAGTTGTAGGAACTTTTTGCTCCTATTGCAGTTACTTTTTGTTTTAATTTTAAGTTGTAGGAACTTTTTGCTCCTATTGCAATTACTTTTTGTTTTAATTTTAAGTTGTAGGAACTTTTTGGCAAAAAAGCAAAATTGCTAAATGTCCAAAAAATCCCGAAATTGCTAAAGCTCCAAAAAATCCCGAAATTGCAAAAAAGCAAAATTGCTAAAACTTTCAAAAGTTCCGAAATTGCTTAAGTGACTCAAAAACCCGAATTTGTTTGAAGTCTTCATTTTTGACAAAAAGCAAAATTGTCATATGGCTTTAAAAACCCGAAATGCAAGTAAAAGGCATTTTTGAAGTTTTACAAGTCATTTTTCAATTGCAATGAGGATCTAAAAACCCGAAATGCAAGTAAAAGCATTTTTGAAGTTTTACAAGTCATTTTTCAATTGCAATGAGGATCTAAAAACCCGAAATGCAAGTAAAAGGCATTTTTGAAGTTTTACAAGTCATTTTTCAATTGCAATGAGGATCTAAAAACCCGAAATGCAAGTAAAAGCCATTTTTGAAGTTTTACATGTTATTTTTCAATTGCAATGAGCATCAAAAAACCCGAAATGAGTTTTGCAAGTGTTTTTGTGAATTTTGAAGCTTGATCTTGCTCATATGTACCCCGATTGAAGAGATTTTGGCATGAAGAACACTTGGCAAGGTCTGCAATTTTATTAAATTCCTCATTTTTGCTCTACCATTGCCACGTTTTTGCAGATTTAAGTTTGTTCAAGGCGCCTAGGGTTTTATTTATTTATTTATTTTTCTTTATTTTGGTTTGTAAACTCTTGTTAGAGGTATGTTCTTTGTTTCTTTTTATTTTTCTGTTTTTGTTGCTTTAAATCTTTTGTTCTTGGGTTGCCTTTCTATGGAGATTAAGATTGCATATTTAAAAAAATGTATGGCTGAAAATGCGTTTTTCCATTTCACAAACCCTTCATTCATGTCTCTTTCATACACCATCATACTTCATTCGCCCTTCATTCATAAAAAACGTTTTTCTCTCTCTTTCATTCACCTTTCCATTTCACTTTTCATTCACTTGCCTTCATTTCATATTCATTTGCCATTACCATTTTTGCTGTCAGCCTTCCAAAACCCGAAATTCACTTGTGAGCCCATTTTTGCATCAAATTATCTCTTCCCTTGTCAGTCTTGTTTACACATATGATCTATCAAACCAATAAATCAAGGCATGGGCATTGTTTTATAACAATTTCATCTTGAATAAGGTGTTATGGGTTCTTTATCAGTGAACAAAAGAAGAAGAGATACAACAATAATTCATGGAGCAGCTCGAAGGTCAATAATCCTCATGAAACCATCTGGGGACAAAGTGAATCAAGCATGGAAAAAGGACGCAACGAAGAGAAGAACTTCCTAAAGAAATGGCACTACTCCAAGCCTGTGATAAGGTTGAAGTTCGCCAAGGATACAAAGATCATTAAGAATGCAAATTCTCGTTCCAAGTTCGAGATCTCTTCACCAATCCTGAATACTTCAAGTTCTAAAATCCTGAAGCAGCATGAAGATCATCACAGATGAAGGATGATGTAGTTAGAGTCGTGTCTTGGACACTTAAAATAATTTCAATTATGTATTTTACTTTCGACAAAGTATATGTAAAAACAAGTTTTGCAATTGCAAGTGTTCTTTCCTTGCAATTTTGAAAAATATAATTACATGTAAAATCTTACAAAACGAATCCAATTTGGATTGTAATTTTGAATAAGTCAATTGCAATTAGTTATCGGTTGAGAGATTTTCTCAAGTTTGTTGAGATCCTCCCACCTTTCTCTCCAGACCTCCCTCCTATAAATACTTGAGGGTGTCTATTGTAATTTTTTATCTTTTGGCAATGCAACAAAATTCTGCCAATTTGTGTATGCATTCTAAGACTTTGAGTTTAGATGTAAATCAGATTGCAATCAATAAAGAAAACAAATTGCTTCCAAACTTTGTGTTGGTACAAATTGTGATGTGACGACATTATTTGGAATTGATTGTGAGTTTTGTGGTGTTATACAAGGGAGATTCAAGCTCAATTCTGCAGACTTTGAGCTGCTTATTGTGTTTAAAGTTTTAGATTGGTTTTCAGATTTGATACTACAGACTTTGAGCTGTTTGTCACGTTTGAAGCTATTATAGAATGCTCAAACAAAGGGGGTAACTTGCAGACTTTGTGTTGCTTTTATTTTCTATTTTGAGCTGCTACATACTATACTTGGTTGATAAGAGAGTAAATTGTCAAAGACTTTGTGCTTTCAATTTGTTTTCCCGTCCCGGAGGAGCAACAGAGGACTTTGTGCCTTTATGGAAACTTTGCTTCTTTATTTGTTTACTTCATAAATCATTTATATTTTCAGCTGTGATTCTTTTCTGAAACAAGAGAAAAGAATAAGTGTCTTTTCTGGAAAAAGAGAAAAAGACAGAGTTTCACCCAGATTTAGAATAGATTTATAATTAGAGTGTATTTCTGAATTGTTAAAATAGACAGAAAAGGGGGAGCCTTCCCTTAATTAGGAGAGTTCAAACTCACGTGCTGTGGTTGAAATCACAATTTTGTACGCTTTCACAGGTATACAAAATTTCCAACCAACCTGGCACCGCTTTTCTTCCAGACTTAGTCATTTTTTGTGCAATGGTGCTGAATTTTAGCACCTTTACATTTTTGGCAGTTTTTAACCTAGTTTCTTCAAAATTGCTCTGTTTCCATTCCGAACCCCATTTCTTCGCTCCTGCATCGTTTTGCGTGCCTTGTCATCCGCTCCACGCTTCCCAATGCTACTTTTTCTGCTAACGCTTGTTGATTCACCATCCTTGCAGTTTCTCTCCAGATCTCGTCAAGTGATCCCGAAGGTGATGTCCTTTGATCTTGGTTCTTCCAAATAAAAGTTCATGCAGGAGACCAGGAAGAAGTATGAAGAGTCCGCGCCCAAGCAAAGAAACATGAAGAAGCTTCCTGTTCTCCAGTGTTAGACATTTCCGGTGCATCCCATTATGCATCTTGTAAATATTTCTCGACATTTTCGAGATATCTTATTGTAAATTATGTAATTACGCAATCCAAAGATGTAATATTTTCAAAACAAATTACACTTTGACTTTGGTCAAAGAGATTAGGTGAGATCTCCTAAAATGGCTCACCTAGCACCACACGATTTCTCAATCTCTTTCCTAATTTTGCTCATCCCTCTTTCTATATAATTAGCAGAGAGGGATTTTCATTTATAAAGGATCTTTTAGCCTTTTGCAACGAAGTGCTGCCCTTTTGTAAACAAATTTGTGAAACTTTGCGTTCATGCTTTGTGAATGAGATTCAATTAATAAAGAAAAGGATTGCAAGCCAAACTTTGCGTTGGATTCGATACTTTTGTGAGTTGATCTGATTTGGTAGTGATTAGTTCGAGGAATCTGAAAGACTCTAAGTAGTTGATGTAAACTTTGTGTTACATTTGTTATTTAGATTGCATTGTATTTCTTTTATCATTGGTTGAATGATCTATAAGACTTTGCGCTTATAATCATTCATGCTCTTGCATGTTCTTGTTGGATAATCTATAAGACTTTGTGCTTATGGTATTTATATATGAATACTTTGTCCGAAGGATCTACAAGACTTTGTACTTATGTCGTTAAATTGCCATTAACTACTTTGTTGGATGATCACAAGACTTTGTGCTTGTAATTGTTCATACTGTTTGAAGAATTATTCGTCTAAAGACTTTATTAGCCTAGCGTAGCAAGCGAATGCGTTTATCACAGATCAACATTGATAAAGCTTCTGGGCGACTTTGTGCAGCCGTGAGCCTTCCCTTTTAATTTATTTGTTTGTTTATTGATTGCTTACGGTATCTCGCTTGGCTTTTGTGAGGATAGAATGTGAAAATTCTTGCTAGTTATTTCGTTTCAAGTTATATCAAGAATTGAACTTCCAACCGTGAAGCATTGTAAGCGTCTTCTCACGAAAAAGAGAGAAGGATGAATGCCAAGCACACCCCACTCGTGAATTTTACGTGTACATTTTGTAATTACTTGTGTGATTTACTATTGTTTCTCTTAAAGCATTAAGAGGCCTCCTTTCCGAGAGGAGAGGATTCACATCTCCATAAATTTGTGGCTGAAGTCCAAGTTGTGTAATCTACTCGAAAGCTGATTACGCGAAATTTTCACCCAGCATAGTGGATAGGAATTGTGGAATGTGGTCTTTAATTCAAGCAAACCGTCTATCCATACCACTAGTGTGTCTTGTGATGGTGAATCATGCTTGTGTAGTCAAGCTGGAATATCATTACGCCCAACCCGATCCTTGAGTTGTATGCTTATATCGTCGTTGTGATGGTATTTTCATGCTAAGTTGAGTACGGGCCTGTGACTACTCCTCTGAAGATTGCACGGTTTTGTGGAGAACATCCGAGGCAGAATAGCGAGGCACAGTTGAAGCTTGTGAGAATTGATCGCCATGTCCACGCCTTAGAGTAGATTAGAGCTCTCTAAACCCTGCATTTTAAATTTAGTACTTTCAAGTTAGTTCAGGAAACAAGAACTTCATAGACAAATCTTTTGAGCATTTGAATTCCTTTCTCTGCTGTTGAATAATTCCGTAAGTCCCCTTGACATACCAGCAAATTACATTGAGCCAACTGAGCCTATTCGCACTAAAAGAACCTTGGAGTTGAACGCATGAACTTTCTTGCAATCTTAGCATGCTGGATACTTTGATCAAGAGAGAATAGGGTGGCCGTTGGCGACTTTATTCTCGTTAGTGCGGTCACGAAAAACCGCATCAACACCTATCTTTATAGATTTCAGATGGTCTGCAATCTATATTTTATCTCTTGTTTCCCATTCTATTCTCTATTTTCCTTCCTTCTCCCTATACATATCTCATTCTTTCTCTTTTTATATTTTCACATTCAAATGAGAAGATGTATCTTTTTGAAAAGAGACATTCATTAGAAGAGACACAACCTTTTGAAATGATTGCTGCCTTTTGAAAACTAATTCCAAACCTTTCTAATTTCTATTTTTATTGTTCTCTATGCACTATTGAAAGATCTCCTTTCATTCCTTTACTCTTCTATCTTCTTCTTAAAATCTTATGTGTATTTAATGTCTTCTTTCTTATTCCCCACATCCGACAAACTTATTTTATATCCTTATACCTCCATGAAGAGAGGCATCTCTTTGAATAGAGATAACCCCACAAATGGACATGACCTTTAGTTAAATATTCCTTAATGATATTTCAAATTATATTCATTTTATTATTTTGTTTTGATGTGTATTATATTTTACTATTTTATTTTAATTTATTTGTAATATTATTTATATTTATTTATAGTATTATTTATATTTATTATTTAAACATGTATATTTTAATATTTATAATATTATCTCTTAATAATTATTTGATAATTATGGTAGTATTTATATTAATGTATTTTATTGTGAATCGTCGATATATATTTATAATTACAATATTATCTTATGATAATTGTAATTATAAATATATTAAAATGATAATATTTTCTTTTATAATTTTAGTATGAATTGTGTTATTCATTTTCACTTATTTGTATCTTAGAGTGTTCTAATTTCGGGGACATGACAAAAGTAATGCTCACACATCAATATTCTTCAAGCATTGCCTGCAAATGTATAGGCACATGGTTTGTACAGTACAAAATCATTAACAACACCCTCTTTATTTTTAGTTTGGGCGCCTCACAGGAAGCATAATAAATTGGATTATATTTTATGCCATATGCTACACATATTGACCATATGGAATCCCACGTGATTGGCATATTCAAAATCTGCAAGGCACTTACATGGCATTTAACAATCAATCATATGCTTGCACAGTATTGCTGTGCCTTTATTCCACCCTCCAGTGATGGCTTTCCTTTCCGGAATACCTCCTCGTTTCCAACGGCTGCACCATATTACATTGACCCATGTGATTATTATTGTAGAAAGAGGTTCTTGCATCTCCGAGTCTATTCCTTTTGCGGCAAATTTTTTTAAGACTT
>VDFB02202894.1:0-12866 GCA_007258455.2 Sequoia sempervirens | reverse complement strand
TTCAACTCAAATTTTGCCAGTGAGTAGCTTGATGTGTTCGGGATGCAGTGTAACTCTCGAAACTTCAAAATGCTGAGAAAATACCCTGAATTGCACACTTACTAAAAATAGTAAGTAGCTAGAATTTGATGAAACTTCAGTGGAAACTTGCTGGAAGCACACTGACATCAACATTAGTTTCAAATTTCAATTCATTCACTTCATTTGACTTCAGATTGACCAGAGAAATACAAACCCTAATTCTCATACTTGGCCAAAATTTCACGTTTAAGCTCAATGACAGACACATCCCCGGAAAGGCAGACAGCAGAAAAGAGACAGAAAGAGAGAGAGAGAGACAAAACAAAGCCAAAAGATCATAATGGAGCAAAAATTAGGGGGTCCCCATTTTGAATGGGGCGATGTGTGAAAAGGTCACAACAAGTACTTTGCAACTACACATTCATTTATATCTTAGCATCGCTTCTATGCTTTACTTTCTACATGTAGATCGTGGCAAGTGAAGTTGAGATTTTATGGAGTGTGGATTAATTACATTACATGCAAATTTGAGTTGCATTGATCATAAACTAAATGACTTCTGCACCTTTACTCCACGTTTATTTTGATCAGTTAGTTATCGGTGATTAAGGTGAAGTTCACAATTCACATCGGCATTAGGTAGATTGTTGATAACTGTCATATATTTGCTGATCACTTCCTATTCTTTTATCAATACCTATACAATAGTTGTTAACTTGTAACAAAGTCCTAATCACATGCATATCTTAACTTATTTTGGCATTAATGTGTGAGTTATTAACTTGTCTTTGGACTCCTTGAAGTGGTTGTCAAGTTGGGTGGAAACACCGATAGTACTTTTCCTTTCAGTTACTTTGAAAGTTTCTAAAGCTTTTTCAAAGCATCTTCTATATAGCGAAACTCTGCCTTATTTACATCTCATTCAATGAGATTTTCTTGAGGCTCTTTGTCAAACAGTTCACATCCCTGTGTAAGCTTCCACATTCTACATACATTTCAACTAGAGCAGTAGCGACTACAACATCTGAAAAAATTCCATAGCTCTCATTTGGCATAGGTTGGAGAGGAGTTGGTGAAAGTCGTGGAATTTGGCTTTACAACTGCCAAATGCATTTGCTTGAAAGTTTCTAAAGCCTTTTCAACAAACCCATTTTTTATCCAGATCTTGTGATCGTGGCATTTCAGGAGGTCACATTTCTTTGAGGCATTTTGTCAAACAGTTCAAGTGCCTTGTCTCTGCATTCACATTTTGCAGGCATGATTAGCATAGAAATTTCGTAGGCACATGTAGAGGACGTTGGCGAAGGCTGTGGAAGATGATTTTACACTTGCACACTGAATCTGCTTTAATGTTCTTAAAGAAATTTCACCAAATCCATTTGAAATGTATATATATCCTTGTCTATGCCGCCACTTTTTGCATATAATCTATCATTTGAATTTTCTCGAAAGTTTCAAAACCTCTTTCCAATCTATTTGTCCTTCACAGGCATCGTATTTTAGGTGGTTATGGTAGCTACTTCATTCCTCTAATTATCAGCTCTTTAAGAGCTATTGAGAACTTGTCATTTCGAAAGTGGTTGTTAAGCTGAACATAACTGCCGATAAGTTTTAATCTCTTCTTAGTATCGGCATTAGATAACAATTTCACAACTTGTTTTGTCGACTTAGGAGTTATCAAGTTGTGTGAAAATGCCGACCAGTATTCCACTCATTTTTGTCATCGGCGCTTAGATAGGAATTCATAACCTTCATCGGAAATTGAAGATTACTTGTTATCTTGTGTGAAACTATCGATAAGACGGAGCTAGCCCTTGTCATTGACACTTCGAAAGAAATTATGAACTTGTATAAAATAATTGACAATATTTAATTTGCTTTGCATCTACAATTAGCAATAATTTCACAACTTGTATGGGTGCATGAAAATGGGGCTCACAACTCCTCTAACTTCACAACATCAAAGATTTGAAACTTGCTCATTGAATTAAGTTTGAAAAGTGCTGATAAAACATTGAATTGGAAAACAGGGTTTTGTGGTTAACTTTTTTTTGGGTGAATATTATTCAACGAATCTTTGCCACATCAACAATATCAGCATTGCGATCAAAACCCAGAAATATAATTCCATTTAGACTGAATAGAACTTTTAATTTTATAGTTTCCGCAATTTTGCCAACAAAAATCTAAGCTTTAATATCTTGAAAACTGGAAAGTGGGTTAGTGTGGAAACTGGTCATACCAAGATTATGCCTGTAAAACAGTTTTGTATGACCTTTCACGGTTTCTACAATTTAATTGTTTTTACAATTTTCGCCAATTCACTTAATCAGTTCCTGATATAACAATGTATAATGGTCTGGAACAAAACAGAATTGGAGATGCTTCAAGATGGATATGACGAAATAGGATGAGAGATACAAGATTTCATATGACAACCTTGATTACTTACACTCCTGCTAATCCAGAAACATTTGCAAAATTTCTATTTCGGACTAGCCAAACGAATTTTATACAAAAGTTTTTAAAATTTGGCTAGTTCAGAAACAGGGGTAACACATCCTATGCTATTTTTTACATATAACTAAACGATGATAATACATCATTAACATATTATGTTTGATGGTTAAAAATTTAAATGCATAATGCAAGAAACTTTATTGTTTTCAAGTTAGTTTTCACATAACTAAATGATTTTATTACATCATTAACGTATTATATATAAAATTAAATTATATCTAATAATTGATGGTTAAAAATTTTAATGCATAATGCAAGAACCTTTACTGTTTTTCACAATAATAGTAGGCATGGACTATTCTGCAGTACATAATGCCAACTTTTTTCATCAAAACTTGTTTTGATAAAGTGGGAACTGAAGTACTCCCTTTTAATGTTTATCTCAAAGGGGAGCAAATGTAGATGATACTGACAACAAAGGAGAAAGACCACTTGATCTTGCTGCGCGTTTTGGATCAGTTTCAACTGTTGAGAAATTATTGTTAAGCAAGGCGGATGTGACTTGTAAAACAAAGAATGGGCGGAGCAGGTACAGTTCAGAATAATTTTTCTCCTACTTTATGGCATTGATATTTTAGCTAAGAATTCACAATTGTATGAACATTGGTGTCAAAATTGTGGACCTGCATGATTTTATTGACCCTACTTCAAGGATACCACTGTAATTATGGATCAAATGAAGAGGAAAAATATGAAGCAAATTTGCTGTTTCTTGCACCTTGTAAACATCCAAAAGCACAGTTTCTTCTGTTTTAGTGTCTACCAACCAAACCTTACAATAAGTTAATACAGTCAATTATACAATACAATACCTATGTGGGCGCATTCTCATGAACTCCAATGTCAAACAGACCTTCACTCTCTTCCTCACCATAATTCAAGGATGCCATAGTAATGGTCAATGAAGTGGGAGACATACAACAAGGGTCTTCATCATCAAGTGAGAAGATGAACACAAATGCTCAAGTTTTGAGAAATTTTTTTTATTACAATAACAATGGATGATCTTCTTTGAGCAATTCTCTTCCCATTATAAGTTCCTTTATTGCCCCTTTATTTTGAATTTCCTTTTCCCTCTCAATATTCCCTTCAAAATTTTTCATATCACTTTTTAATAAAATATTGCATAAGCCCTCATAATGTCCCATTTAGATGGTCACTTGATTAAAATTGTAATAGTATTTAAGTCATCCTTTTACAATGTTTTAAAATAAAGTTAGTGGGACCAACTTAAAATATTATTATTAAATTATTTCCCTAACTTTATCGCCTTAACCCATAGGAAATAAAGAATTGGGTCTGTAATTAATTTAATTAGAAAAAGGGAAATGACAGTTGACTTCTGTAGGACCTAAAATACCTTTTAATGTAATTAGGAACCTGATATTTTTTTATCAAAATTCTTCAAGTTTCTAGTTTATGTCTTGAGATGAATTTGCATAAGAAATTGATTGTACAATATTAAGAATTTAAGATAGTATCAAGCCTTATTAATCAATAATGATATTTAGCGAAGCTTACGTTTTGACAAAATTTGTGTTGTGGCTGTGTTTATAGGTTTGGCAATCTTGTTTATGCTTTTGGATGCAAGTTTTTTCTTGTTATTTTCCTATTGCAACTTCTAGATTGAAGAGGCTTATTTGATATATGAGTTTGTGCTGTGGGTCTGTAGCATTTGGATGCACATGTTTAATCAATTTATTTATGCTCTCGTTTCTGAGATAAGAGTTGGGTATTATGGAATCAGTGTTCATACTGCAGCGCTTAATGGGCATGTAGAAGTTGTGCAACTGCTTCTTAATTTCGGGGCTAGCCCAGTAACAACAGATAGTGGTGGTAGCCAACCAATTCATGAAGCAGCTGCTGGTGGGCATGTTCCATGTTTGAATTTGCTTTCCACATCTGGTGCAGATATTAATGCTAGAGATGGTTGTGGTTGCACACCATTACATCGTGCAGCTATAGGAGGGCATATTGATTCAGTGTCATGGTTAATACAGGTTCATTATTCTCCCCTCTCCCTGCTCTTCAACAAATTGTGGCTATGTTGCATGTAGTGATTATTTCTTAGTTTTGTTTACATTATAATTATTGTGTTAAAAGTTATCAAATTTGTCTTGAATTTTTCTATGATACAGTAACAAGGAAGCTCATTTCATTTATCCAATTGTAATTTGTCTCACATGCATATGAATGAAGCAAAGGAGATGTCAACTCACATTGCAGTGATGTATTATTGTTTCAAAGAATGGACATATTTTGTATTGAATAAATTGTGAACTCTACAATGATGGAAACTGGCCATCTAGATACACTTATTCTAGATTCCATTTGCTTCTCACTTCAAACTGATTTAATGGACCTTGGTGGAAAATAACTTGAGGAGAAATTTTTGCATGGCATGATGAGTGTAAATCAAAGGAATTATGCTTTTATAGATTTCCAGTGGTGTCCCAGTCAATCCAGCTAGCTTCCCAATATCAGCATTGATAAAATTGCAAGCTGGCTCTTATGAGGGGGAGCACTTGCTTTTGAGATATTTGTTCAAGTCCCTGTTTGAAAAGATTCGACACAAGTTTGACTACAGAAGAACGCTAATGATATTTAAAGGATTAATGGATGCATTCTCAGTAGCAGTTGACAACTATGCAGTTGGAGGAGTAACCTTCAAAGTTCACTCTTCATCAGCAAGTCTATAAAGAATACTGGTACATGCTTGATGTAGAGAATAAATGTGAATATTTCCCAAAGCCCTTAAAAATGGCAGCTTATGCACATAGATGGAAAACATTAAAGGCTATATTTTTCCAGATGGCTAATTTTTTATATTTTGATATAAATTTTCTTATATGAATTTGGAATTGAGTTCAAAGTAACCTTTTCACTAAGATGCTAGGAATTATCACCACAATTATTGTAACCACATGGACCTCTTTAGCAAGCAAAGTTGAAGAAAATCTCAATAAAAATTTGGAATCTTGAAAAAGAATTTTATGATTAGTGTTCTTTTTGAATGTCCAGTGACATTCAGTGATTGGCCTCTGTTGCATTTGTTGTACCCAAAATAAATTTTTGCTTTTAAAGAGACATTTTTGTTTAAATGATCTAAGTCATGTAAAAATGATGTCAAAAGTATGTTTTAGGTCAAACAAAACTTAAAGTTTTTGTGGGTTTATGTCAAGGAACATATGTGCAGATTTTTGAAAATTTGAAAATTAGGGTTTCAAACCCCTATTATTAGGGAAACCCCTAAAAATAGGACCTTGCCAGAATTCATTGTAAATGATTTTGATAGGATGAATTGACTTCACGATCACATTGGTCAAGTCAAAATCACCAAAAAGTTAGTTTTACTCTAGTGGGTCTATTTTCATTTTTCAGGAAAGACGTTAGGAGCTCCGCATCCATTAATGGCAGATTGGCCAGTATCAAGTGTAGAAAGCTAAGCTTCAAAAACTTCAATGAAGAAACCATGGAAGAAAAGGATAAAAGATGTTGTTTGATGGAGGAGATTTTCAAGAAAAATGCCAAAATTTGGCATTGTAAATGATTTTGATAGGATGAATTGACTTCACGATCACATTGGTCAAGTCAAAATCACCAAAAAGTTAGTTTTACTCTAGTGGGTCTATTTTCATTTTTCAGGAAAGACGTTAGGAGCTCCGCATCCATTAATGGCAGATTGGCCAGTATCAAGTGTAGAAAGCTAAGCTTCAAAAACTTCAATGAAGAAACCATGGAAGAAAAGGATAAAAAGATGTTGTTTGATGGAGGAGATTTTCAAAATTGAAAAATGCCAAAATTTGGCTAACTTTGAAAAAACCATGCCTTGCTACCAAGGAGGAAATGCAGTCAAAGGTCAAAAAGCGCCCTTGCTAAAGAAAGGCGCTCGTGGATCTTAGGGATCAAATGAAGTCACCAGATCTATCTAAAGCATTCATCTTCTTCGTGTTCCTACTAGATTTCCAATGCATCATTCAGTCAGACCATCTGATTCAAAGATCACCGACAAACGTCAATGGAGCATGAAGATGCTTCAAGCGAGAACCATCCCAAATGATAGTCTAAAATGAAAGAGGCGCCCCTGCTGAGAAAAGGCACCATTGAACAAGGTGTCCCAAATGTTGTTTGATATATCTCGCAGGCTGGCTCACAAGTTTGTTTTAGGGGCGCCCTTGAATTAGACCCCTCAGATGAATGAATTTGCTCGCTGAAACCACTGTCACGGTCACTCAACACCTTTGATGATCTTGTGAACGGGTGCATTGCGGAGCTGGGCTGAATTAGAAAAGATTTCCCAGAAATGGAAACTGTAAATTCATTCATCTGAGGGGTCTAATTCAAGGGCGCCCCTGAGCTACAGGGGTGCAAAAACTGCAGACTTGACATTCCTCGTGATGTGCAAACTCTTCGTACCTCCTGCTTCTGCCTTCGATTGCTGGAGTTTTGCAACTCAGATGGACTTGCTTGATAGCTTGTTGGAAAGCAGATTGAATTCTGAAGAGATTGAATATATTTGCAACCAGAAAAAATTGAATCTGAGCCTCCAAATTGAAGGGCGCCCTTGAGCTACAGGGGCGCAAATTTTCTTTAGGCTTGATATTTCCTCCATTTCATGCTCTTGCGAACACCATTTTGACTGTTGAGATGACCACGTAGAAGCATTACTGTTACTAACATGTGTATGTGACTATATTTCACCACTTTCACATGTACGGACATTGTAAAGTTGATTTGCATGTTGATTGCACAAGCATCTCCCATGTTACAAAGTGAAATGTTTCCAGACTTAGAATATTTTTGCACTTTTCGCCATGTGAAAATCCCCTCCGCCATGAGGTATCTCTTTTAGCATCTTTTATCATAGAATGTTCTGCTTTGAGTTTCAGGTTTAGATTTTGACACCTGGTACTGGCCAACTACCATTGATGATCTCAGAGATGCTAACTTTTCTCCTGAAAAAGTGAAAACTACCCATGTAGAAACCCTGTTCTCACCGAACCGAAATGTATTTTGCTTGTTTTTGTGTATTTTGGTTTTTTTTGGTGTTTTTGCATGACAAATGAAATTTGCGATTTTGAAAGAAATTGCTGAATAAATTTAAATAAAATAATACAACTCTGGAAATGATAGAATCTACTGAAACTCCTGATGCCAGACTATTTATTAATCTTCTAGAATGCTTACAAATAAGATCCGATAACATGCAACTAAAAAGGCAACGATATTTTGATGAAAACCTGATTATTGCAGCAAACTGAAAGAGTACATGAAATGGTACGGCTTCCTCATAAGCTACTTCTCCCTCCGTCTGATGCTCGGGAAATGGTCCAGAGGTTTAGGCACCACAAAGGATGAAGACAGAAGAAAAAAGGGATAGGCGATTTTCCCAATACAGAAGTACGGCCTAATACTGAAGAAGTACAGCCCTGCAGCAATGGTACGACTCTGTCACAGCAGCAAGTACAATTTGTACAGCCCTTGAAATCAATGTCCAGATCTTGGAATAAGATGCGCCTAGGTTTGAAGAACTCTTTCTGGCTGAAACCCAAACAAAAACTCTGAAGATGAAAACTCTGTGAACGTTCTGTGATAACTTCTGAATGAAAATATCTCTCTGCAAGCAATAGATCAGCTGATATTTCACAACCTCTGAACTGCAACACTAAAGATGGCTCGTTCTCCAATGCCTGTAGACAACTGAAACCCTTGGCTTCGTTCTCCGGAAGAAGACTTGATCAAAAATTCGATATTCAACATAATGAGCTCAAATCCCAATGAAAAACCCTTATATCATCAAAAGTTCGACTTTTCTCACAAAGGCATCATTTAAATAAATTCGAACTTTTCTTTTTAATTTTTCAATAGTTTCCGAAGCACTTTTAATTATAAAATATAATTAAAAGTGGCCCCCTTCAATGATGGTCGACCCCTTCAGCAAATCACTTAAGTTATAATATTTAATAATATTATAACTTTATAATATAAGCTTCGAATAATTAATATTTAATTAAACAATTAAAATATTAATATCTCCTTCAAAATATATCGATTCACGAACCGTCTGAAGCTAGTGAATAAGTGATTGATTCGCACATGACCAAACCATACTGCTAAAAATAGCAAGGGTGCTCCCTGAATGCCAAATACTTGCTAAAAATAGCAAGTCAGGCAAAAGACGTCCGAATGAGCCCAAAAGCCAACAGGTAAAGTTCTGACAATCCAAAGCCAAGCCAAGCTCCATCAAGACCCTCTATCCATCCTATCGACCTCTGAGGGTAGCATAATAGGCTAATCATAAGCTCGAGAGATCAGTGGAAGGGGACATGACAACCCACTAGGCTTAAAGCCCGACTTTTTCGGCCGACTTCTCTGTGATGGTGATGTGAAATAAGCCAATCAAAATTAATTTCAGCCAATTTTGACAAGTTTCAATTTTTTAGGGTTTTGCGACGTGAAACAGGAGTGCAAAAACCCTAATTTTCAAAATTTTCCAAATTTCACCAATATCTTCCTGACATCACACTAACTCAAAATACATACTTGATTTGCCCAAAAACTGTATTTTGACATCATTTTAACAAGGTTTAGACTATTTTAAGCAAAATGCCTTAATGAAGCAAATATTTGGTTTGGGTACAACACATATTGAAGTTAATCACCATTATATCTAATGGTCAATATGGGGCATTTGTCGTTATTATCATTATTCTATGTAGGTTTAGATTGCTAACGTACTGACAAAACCCCTTGCTAGAGATATATTCAACAAATTTAGAGATAAACTCGGGATTGTATTTGGTTTGAGTCATTAAGTGGGGTAATAGATATTATTGAATTAAGAAATAATAGGATAACTAAAAGCTATGTTACACCAAGTTTCCAAGATGGAGACAAGAACTGGGGGGCATTGTCCAAAAATACAAGAACTTAAATAAAATAACTTATCATTAGATTTTTCACAAAACAAACCTGAAATAAACTCTCTTATTGCTTAAGGTGGCATATCAATACCACACTCCTATATAATCATGTTAGTATGCAAGGTACAACGTATATATCGAAAAAAATCATAAAAATAACGAAATTGAACATGTATTTTACTTTGAAACGAATATTGGAAAAACTTTCTAAAAATAGAAAGTTGGTCCGGTAGGGTTCAAACTGATTTTGATTGGCTCAAAATACTTCCATATTAGGCTGGTGCAGTCAAAATATCAAAAAGATCAGTTTTTCCCTAGTGGGTCTGTTTTGCTTTTTCAGAAGCGTATTAGGAGCTCCGAGGTCATCAATGGAGGATAGTCAGCTGCCAGGCGTCACACTCAACACTTAGGTATTGAACAAAAGGTGAGTTGGTGAGCAAGCACAAAGAACGGAGAAAGAAGGTGAAAATTGTGGAAAATATTCTAACACTGCTTGTCATGGGCGCCCCAGGAGAGAATAGGCGCCCATCTTTTTAGAGCATTAAATGTTGAAATTAGGGTTTAAGCCTCCAAGCAAAGTAGCTCAGTCTTCTTCCAACTTCGCAACGAATCCGACGATGCAGTCATCGGATCATCCAGTCGTTCGGGATTCAAGATCAAACAGGGAAGATTCAAATAGAAGTCAGAATGAAAAAGAATGAAAATCACCAAAATTTGACTAAGTCTGGGAACTTTGGGCGCCCCTGGTGAAGAAAGGTGCCCAAGTTTTTGAGTGCCCAAACAGATGAATCCGCTAGTGAAGCTCTAACATGACTTCGTCAGATTTGATCAAGCTTTCCAACAAGAGCTCCAACATGTCAATTCGAGATGGCAGTCGTCAGATGCAAAAGGCTAAATAGAGGGTTTGACGAGAGTGAAATTTTCAAAATCAAAAGCAAGTTGAAAATCAATGAAAATGTTCTACCACTGGATGAGTTGGGTGCCCTTGGAGGGAAAGGGCGCCCAAGCTTTTGGAGTATTAAATCTAACCTTTTGCAAAAGTGACTCTCAGAGAACCCCCTCCAAAATCATCTCAGCTTCGCAACAAGCCCAACGGTTAGTCAATCCGAGCTCTGGGGCACCAGATCAAGCAGGATCATCTGTAGAAGAGAGTTGAAGAAATGTAAAAATGGCTAAGTTTGATGAATTTGGGCGCCCCTGAAGAGAAAGGGCGCCTAAGGTTTTGAGCACTGAGATGATGGAATTCGTCAATGACGCGTCTAAGATCACCTTGTTGGTTTCAGTCGAGCCATCCAGTGAACCTGTCAGCCAGTCAATCGGACTCACGTAGCTCCCAGAATCAGAATTTCATTAGAAGATCGAAGGGAAAAGGAAGAATTTGAAAATCAGGAAAAATGGCTAACTTTGGACAAAATGGGCGCCCATGGAGGAAATAGGCTCCCATGAATTTGAAGGTCAAAACAAAGTTTTCCGTTAGAGGTGCCTCCAGAAAAGTCTTCTCAGAATTAGTCAGGCTACGCGATGAATCATTCAGCTCATCCGCCGAATCAATTGAACATCCAGAAATCGAGGTCAAACCAGGGGTCAAAATTGAGAAAAGATGAAAATTCCTAAAAGGTGGCTAACTCTGGAGAAAATGGGCGCCCCTAGCCAAGAAGGGCGCCCAACTTTCAATGCCTTTGTAAAATTTGCAAAATTTTCAAAATTTCAAAGATGGCAAGAGGAAGAGGATGTCCAAGTTCATTGAACAACTGATTAGGGTTTTGAAGATAAAAGCAAAAGAAAGTAAACCTAATTCAAACCCTAATGTCTATTTAATGCATCTCTTCAATGTAATTTTCATTATTTTTCCAGGTAGCATTCAAAGGAGAAAGTTGGAGTAGCAAGTTTGAAGAAATTTTTCAAGATTCAAGAACTCAAGTTTGCTGATTCTTCATCAAATTTTTCAGACCAGCAGCATAAGGCCTTGCTTTTTCATGCTTTTTTCATCCAGAAGATCAAATTTTTCAAGAAGGCCAAGATTTTCAAATTTTCAGCCATCTGGGTCTTATCATCTCATTCTTCTAAAGAAATTTTTAAGAACTTCATCAAGTTGCAGGAGCTGCTTTTTATTTGCATGTCAGTGAAATCCTCAGTGCATTCAATTTTTGATCATTTGGGTCCTCTCAAATCAGTCTTCTAAAGAAAAACCCATATCACAGCTTTTTTTAAGCAAATTTCAAATTTTAGGGTTGGCTGCTTTTTCGATCAGCCATCAGTGTTTTTCAAATCTAATCAACTGGGTCCATTTCTAATTGTATTCTGAACAAAACCCAGGTGCCAACTTTTTTCGTGAAAAATTGAAGTAATTAGGGTTTGCTGCTTTTTCAATTTAAAATAAAGATTTTGAAAAACAGACGATCTGGGTTGTCTTGCAACGAAATTCTGAGCAAAACCCATATCTCAGATAAATTTTCAAAAAAATTTCCGTTGGAGGAAGAAAATTCAACATTCTAAAAATAGTAAGTTGTTTAAAACTTGTCTGAACCTAGGCGAGTTTACAGTCATTCTTCAAGGTTTTCGAAATGGAGTATACTCCCAATGTTTTCAAGACTGAATCAACTCTCTATCATGATTACATCAAAACAGCTGAGACGGACTTGCATCACATTAAGCTGGTGTTTGATCTACACGCTTTGGAGAGCGCAGGCAACACTTCAATCAGAAACCTGGGACACTCTGGACTCCTCGCAGCAGCATCTATTCCTATTTCAGTTCAGAGCCTTGAGTTCATAATCGCTTGCATCAAGCATTACAACCCGGCTACAAGGGAGATTCAATCAGTTGATGGCAAATTGATCTGCAGTTTGAAGCCTGATATGATCGAGAAATGCTTTTCCATTCCCCCTTGGCCTGAAAGTGTCACTATCTCAAAGGGTGAATGTGAAAGGATGTGGGAAATGCACAAGGACAAATATAGCAAGAAGATTGCACAGAAGTGGATGAAGGAGAAACATAAGACTTTGCCTAAGAATGTCGGGTGAGGAGAGTTCAGAGATGAGATTGCCATCTTAATCACCTTACTCAACAGGGTCACTGGACAGGAAGATGCTACCAAGTTTCAACCATGGATGTTCTATGTGATTCCTCATATTATGAAGAAGACCGAGTTCTATGATTGGCCCACCTTGATCAGTGACAGCCTTCATCAGCAGATAACAGAATACTTCTAGTTTCATGAGTTCCATATGGTTTCTTACCTAGTCTACCTAGTAGCCTACCAAGGTCAATTCAGAGGGTTGAACATCGAAGGATCATTGAGCATACAACACATATATAACTACTATCCCCAGTTGGAATTCAGTCTACGCATCACTACAAGAGGGGTCAATGAGGGCTTTCTGATGTACTGCAGTCACGGGG
>VDFB02202893.1:0-11350 GCA_007258455.2 Sequoia sempervirens | reverse complement strand
AGCAAGCTCTAGGTAAAGGAAAAAAAATACTAAACCATACAAATAAGTAGAACTTATATCAGTGCCATATATCCATTGGAGGAGTCAAATTTATAAGCATTTAAGGGTTTATGACAGATTTAACACATAACATATAAGATTCTTGATAACATTGCTTTACGATCTCATCAATATGTATTCTAACCCAATACTACTTATCAAATCCTTATACAGAAAATATCCACCGACAATCCCATTCAAGCATTTTAATTAATTCCTTGAATTGAATCTAAAACAAGAATCATACACACCACAAGAGTGAGATGAACGAAACAACCCTTAATCATTTTTTTCAAAATTTAGATATGCTTGTACAATGGAGAGACATGAGTTTGAATTAATCATTTCAATTCAAATGTGAATACTATCATAAAACATCAAATCCCCATGAATTCAAAACCTACTACAAAATGACTCAAAACCTAAATTGCATTTTCCCTAAAACCATCAAACTTTACAATTTTCTCTGTAACTTGATCTAGACTCAACCAAAAGTATCTAACTTGCTAACCCATACTTCTGGCCTTGAAATCCTTCTTATAGAAGAAGAAGGAGCAAACAAGCATCAGGCCAGAAAGCACATGTGTCACAAGCCAATTAGACCGTCTTGTGATATTCCAAAAAAATTTTACAACAACAATTTCCCAAGAGAATCTTCTTGTTCATCGTGCCCGCTGAGAATGGTTGATGTAGCAACAAAAAACTTCAAGAATTTTGCGCTTAGACTGTCACCAAAAAAAACACTGGAATCTGTTGTAACTGTAATAGTTGATTTGTCAACCATTAGCAGCCTACTCCTTTTCACTCTTCCTGAGTTAAATATACATTTACCCATTTTCAATACTCTTCATCAGTTTTCCAATCAAAATTTATCACCTCATTCACCTTGACACTATAAGGTTTGTACTCAACTGCCACCTAACTCGCTTCTCTTTTGAAAGACTCCAAGAATTAGCTGGTGCTAATGATTTTTTCCATATAGCTCACCAACAAATCATAATCTGAGTTACCCTATTTTTGAGGGTTTTGTAGTCCAAACATGATATAAAAGGGCTCTTACACTTTTTGTGATTACTGTAGCTTGTGTAAGAGGCCCCATGGATACTGTTGTAATTATAGGATGCATGAATAGGGCGTAGGATGAGAAATAAAGAAGGTATAACTGTTGTCCTCAATAGTTTTGTGAAGAAAAGCATGTGAAATGAGAGTTTCAAGCCTAGGTTTCAACAAAATATGTATGGGAGATCTGATTTTATGAATTTTTATCCATGTCTAGACCTAATGGATTGTTTTTTAACACTAGATATAAATGATATACATACACACACACAAATATATATGTATATGTATGTATGTATGCATGTATGTGTGTATGTGAAATATTGTGTATGTATGTATTTTAAATGTAAATATAAATGCAATTCACGGATGCTCTCCTAGAACAATAAATGCAACATATCATTAAAGACATCTATATCTATGTATATAAATGTGTATTTCTAAATGCAAGTGTAAATGCAAAGAGCATATGGTTTTGTAGTGTTATAGATACAACATATCCATAAATTAATGTAATTTAAATTCTAAAGTCTTCAACACATATAATATCACTAATACATTTGACTGCAAAATTCGATGAGGCACATGCATTGATATGTAAAAATTAGAGTGTTCATGGGGTGTATAAAATTTGATGTATAATTTCCAATTTTTTTGAAAGTTTATCCCGATGTTCGCCAATGCAATCGAACCTAAGGTTTGTCAAAATTTTGAAAACATCATTTTCGTCAAATTTTTGAAAAACATGAAAAAAAACAAAACAAAACAAAACAAATTGTGGCCAACATAAAGAAAAGTGAGTTCACGCCTGATTTATTGCAACAATATTTTTCTCTACTTGAGATAGTTTGTGGAGAATTAAGGATGATTTTCTTGGAAAAAATCAGAAAAAATTCAAGAAGATATCGCCAGGTTGAGGGTAGTCATTGTCTTTTTACTAAATTCAGTTGTGAAGTCAGATTTGTAGTTCCAGGTTTGAAAATCATATTTTAAAGCAACATCTCATCAGATTTCATTTTTAGAGGTTAAGGGTTTTGAGAATTTCATGTCCATTTTTGTTGTGTGGAATCACCATAAGATCACAACCAAGGAATACATTCTTGTGACTGTAATTATGTGATCCATAACTCTATTGGTCATGTGGCACAATTGTGGTATAACAAATACATGATGCATTCATGTGTGACCCAAGTTTAATGTGGCTATGTTGTGATAGAAATGGAGGCACTCATATAATGTAGTAAATTCAGGTTGTATAATGTAGGCGTCAATCATCATTGGGTGCATTCAAGTTGTCTCAAGTTTAACAGGTTAGAATGTAATTATAGCATGATCGAAGAGTGATTACCTCTTGCTCCAATAAAGAGCCTATAACTCTGGTTGATATGCAGAGTGGTTGTGTTATATCAATTATGTAGTGCATTCAAGCACAACCCATGTTTAATGGGCTATTCTAGAGAGTGATCAAGATTTTCTAAACCTTATGAATGTTACTTGACATATATTTGCATAATCTCAAATTCCTTCAGAGGCTTTTGAAATATCAATGTATCCTATATAGGGTTTAGAATGATTTATTTTAATTAAAAAAATAAATAAATGATGTATTTCACTGTAATTAGATAATGTGGAGATCTCCTAAATCTGCCGCAGCATAGTATTCTCTTTGGCACTGTATTCATTACTCCAGCTACTAGGGTTTTTCATGTGACATCTTTAATATCTTCATGACCGTGGCTTTTAAATAGATCTCAGTCTTTGCTTTAATCATTTTCATGGTAACCATTGAGTTCCATAATCCACCTTCAATCTCTTCTAAGAACGTTGTCTTAAGCTAAACTGCATGTTATGTCCATATAAACAAGTCTTCCTTACTTTTATATTGTTCAAACCACCACTCATTGCCACTTGCTTGAAATTTTTTCCTCCATAAGCACAATAACGTGTTTTAAATCATGGTTACCGATGATTGACCATTAAGGTCACCACTTTCATCGCAGAATCGTGAAAAGACACTTAAAATGACCCTATGAACATGACTTCATTTTTGCCAATTTAGATCCCTAGAATAATTGCTGAGCGTTTAATTGTGTCCTTGGTCACATTAGGAGCTATTGATTAATCGAGAATTCATAATTATTTAATTAATTCATCTTTATTCAGCTTCATGATTTATTAAATAAATAAATTTTATTTATTAAATGTCTCGTCATTAATTGTCTAAGTCTTCCATTAATTAAATAAATTTCTTAACTTATTTAATTGCCCTTTGTCATATATTTCTTCCTCATTATTAAATAAATAAGTTTTATTTATTTATTTAATATGTCACTAACTGTCATAATTAAATGAATTGATTAATTAATTTAATTAATTAATCTTATCTGCTAAATTAAATAATTATCTTTAATTATTTAATTGTCAAAATTAATATTCCTCTCATTTTAAATAAATGAAATTATTTAAAATGTCATCACAATCTTAACTGACAGTCCATTTTGGTAAATAATCTGAAAAGATTATTTATTATCTCACAAAATCATTATTTTGAATTAATTTAATTCAAAATAGTAAATAATCTTCTAAAAATCAAGTAATTAGGCAGATTCTTGATTTTTCAAATTAGGCAGTCTTTATCTTCTTGATTTTTGAAAATCATTATTTTCTAATTAATTTAACTCATTTATTCTCCATCGTCGATCTAATTATATGAGATATTATTTTGACCGTTCGATTAATGAATTTTCCCTAACCCTAATTAGGGATTCTCGAATTTAATCTGGACCTCTCATTTTAGGTTTTTGTCATGAATTAATCTCACCCATCCATTCAAAATGGCATTTTCCTCTCACTTTTTGATTACACATGCACATATTATAGGCATTATACTCTTGCAATTGCATTATTAGATTTCTCATAGCATTTATTATTTTCATTTGATCAAATCTTAGCATTGTTTAGGCATAGACATTGTCATAGTCATAGGCATAGACTTTAGGCATTTATCAAATCCTTCAAGGCTTGTTATAGGACTTAGACATTTGCAGATTGCTCGCACAACGAATCTGAGGGCAAAGCATCATCCAACAAGTAAGAAGGTACTATGGAGGTAATCATGGAAGTTTCAAGAAACAAGTATAACCGTTTTATTGTTTAATTTCCTTTGTACTCGATAGGACTTTGGGTTTTGTCTTTTGCATTGAATCGATTGATCTAATCTAACCCTAGAAAATACCCTCAGTTACATATACAATAAGATTTTTGTCTTCAAACTCAAGGCATTATGGAAGATAAAAATGTGAATTTTTTGTTGTGTACGATTCGATTTTCTTGCACATTTACTGCTTTGCTAACTTCCTTTAAGACTGGGTATTGCACCCTCGGCTGCAATCTCAAACAACTCACTCACTATCACTTGAAGAATCCTTTCATGAATATCCTTCTATAAAATCAAACTATGCCCTATAGACTGCCTACTTACTACGGGTGACTCATTATTTCATGGTATTGTAGTTCTTAAGATCCTTCAACCTTATTGACACTACTTCATAGTCCACAAGGTATTATTCACTATTCTCCCATCTTTGATGAGTCTCAAAACACTGCTCAAACATGCAATCCACTACCTCCATTATACATTAATGGCTAAGAAGAAACATTGAACCTATGATTACCACTGTTACTTCATTTGGATACTTATTCCATAATTGTGTTTGCCTTGTCTAACACTACCAAAAGCATTTGAAAAAGCCTTAAGGTAAGTAAGGGGATAAGGAAACTCACTGTTAAAATCTCCACTTTACTATGCAAGGTTTGAGCTTTATTATCTTGTCACTACTCAGCCTCTTTTTGACTGTCACATCTCAAGTGACTATCATTTCTTACCGTAGATTTCATTTACAAATGTCACTAAGCTACATAGTGTGCTTGTTATTGGCTACAATATTTAGATTGCAAGATTTTGTTATTACCTACAATGTCTCAATATTTCTGGTATTGCAACCTCACTAATCTACTATAGTTATTGTTTATGTTTCTATGGAGGCCTAGGGTTTGTACCCTTATCATGCTCTTACCAATGCTTCTGTTGTTTTTTATTAGGGATCTCTCAATGTTGAGGACCTTAGGGATAAGCTCGTCATAAGAAGTGACACATTACATCTTTAACTAAAAGGATAAATTGGTATTGACATTAGCAATGATGATTCTGACTTGTTTCTCCTTAGGAATGGGTCACTTACTCTTACTAGCTCACTACCTCCATTGTTGTAGGAAGTTTGCAATCAAGTTCAATATTCTAATTTTAGGAGTCTTAATGGTTGGAAATCATAGTAAAATCAGAACTTAATAAGTTTCAGAATTAGCATTTTAAAGTGTTTTTTCCGGTCATTAACTTCAAACTATCTTCTCTTTTGTAGGGGTGGTTGCATGCCAAATTTTTTTGGTGTAAAATATCATAATTATTACATTATGTTACCTGTCTATGAATAAAAATTATTGGAATGTGAGTTTCATAATTTTTGAAGATCTAAATAGTCAAGCTTGGTAAAGAAAAATTATGTCAGATAATATTAGTCCAGAACAAAATGAAGAGACACTTGATAGATTATGGGCTAGATTGAAAAGAAAGGGTGATGCGAAATGTTATTGTCCTTACAATAATTGCAAGGGCTTAAAGACGAAACAAATTTTAATAACAACAACTAAGAAACATTATAGGAAACATGGTCACGTTGAAGAGGGCATGATTATCGTCCATTGGTAAGTTGTTCATTATATGTGTTTATATTGATTGAATTTGTAAATGTTTATATCATTTTAATATTTTATATATATATATAATCACTTGATCATGATCATGGTTTATTTGTGTCTATCATTATTATAAAGGTGGGGTACCCTAGGGAATACGATATGGATTATCACGGCCCAGAGAATGTGGTTTTGCAAGCGGACGAACATGGAGCTATGACTATCAAAGATGAAGTTAATGATCCTATGGAAGAAGATGATCATGCGCTAGAAAACACAGTTGAAGATGATGGTACAAATACATTGATCCATGACACATTTAGTGACAAAGCCGATCATGATGATCAAGATGACTTTGATGATGTTCATGATTTACCTATACTTGAGAAGGCATACGAGCACCTTTATGAACGATCTGAAACAACTCTTCTCTCTGTTGTATTGTTGTTGTTGAGCTTGAAGGTTATGAATGGTTTATCAAACATAACAATCTCACGGATGTTAAAGGTATATGTCATGATTTGTCATTTTTTTCATCCTATTTTAATTGTTCCATTAGTTCATCACTAGTAAATAAAGGGATAGAAATATATTACCAAGTAATATTCTTTATATGAGCAAAATCATTTTTTGTTGTAGATTCAGTTGAAGGTGAATTTTTTTTACCACCATCAAATATTTTACCTCGCTCATACCAAGATTTATCTGGCATTATGAAAGATATTGGAATGGAGTATCAAGCAATAGATGCATGTACCAATGATCATATTATATATCATAAACAACAAGAATTTGCAACAAAATTCCCAAAATGTCATATAAGTAGATATCGAACATATCAACTAACAAAAGGAGATGCCATAAGGTTCTTTTGTTAAATTCCCATTATTACATTATACAAAAGGTATTTGGAGTTCAAAGTTAGTGCAATTGATGGATTAACATGCATACAGAATGAGAGAATTAGAATAACATTCTTTGAGATGTCGTGGATGGTTACATATTTAGGGACATGGAGAAAAATGGCCACACTTTAAGAAAAAGAACCTGTGAAATCTCGAGTTTAATTAGAATTGGATAAGTGTCAACCCATTTGGAGAAATTTGAGATCTATTTTCGGTGTGAAGCCTATTTTGGTATCAACAATATATTCCTCCATGGATGTCAATAAAGAGGAGCATAATGTTGTCAATGATTTATTCTGAGTATTTTTTTACATCAATTGTCTTTAACGTAGTAGCATCTCATTTGTCTTATTTGTTGCATAATGACTTATATTTTTTTCATTCAATAGTCATGTACATTAATTTATATATATTGCAGTAAAATGGTTATAATAATTGTGTAATGTTTATGTTCATTCAACTTGGTAAGTACCAAGTTAAAGATATGAATGTATATATCGAGCTTCTTATCAACGAGTTACTAAAGTTATGGAATGACGTCACTATGTGTTGTCTCACGACAACGGGACAAGAACAATTTCATTCCATTGTGCTGTGAAGGTTAAGCGTTTTAGGAACTGTTTGTGTGTTATAACTTTCGAATGCACTTTAACAATATTTAATTTGATGAAGTAGATATCATGCATGTTTTTAAAATAATCTAGTCATTATATATAATTATAAAAATTGACATATTTAATCCAATTATATATCATCTTATAGGTCTTCAAACAAAGGGAAAATTTGAATATCCAATTTGTGGTCCAAAGATGAAATCTCATTGTTCAACAAGTTTAGGAAAGTAAGTGTTTGATGAGTATAGGCACTTCCTCCATAGAAATCATAAGTATCGAACTACTAAAAAACATCTTTTCAATGGGAAAGAGGAGACTACATCAAAACCACTAAGAATGGCACCTCACCTATGGAAGTTGGAATATAATAGAATTAATCGTCAAGGTTATACATCGAATGAAATTGTTTATCTATCATATATGATATATTTTGAATTTATATTTTTATATTGTGTTGTATTTACTCATGTTTAATTGACAATGATTGTCGTTGTTAATTTGTTTAACTTATATGCTTTATGAAGGTCGTCAAGGAATTAATGGTTGGCTTCCACAGGGACTGAAAAGTCATCCCAAACAATTTAGTAGGTTGCCCTACTATGAGCAGCTACAAATTGTGCATTTGTTTGATACAATGCATATCGGAAAGAATATAACAAAAACATTATGGAAAATATTGGATGGAAGGCATGACAAAGAAAAATTATCAAAATTTGTAGTGACATTAGGAAGCCAATCATGCCATGAAAATGTCATTCAATTCAAATAGTGATGGAGACCAAATTATCTCAGTTCCATTTTCCTTGGTTATTAATAGAGCGTGTAAAGCAATGCTATAAAAGTCAACCTACAAAGTGTTCCTGAGTTTATTTAATGAACATAAACAATATAATAACAAAGAAAAGATTAATTTAGATTGGGGGATGAAAATACGTTGACATACCTTCATTAGGTAATTATTTTGGTATGGCTATATGCCTTGTATAATGCGAGTACTTTTTCGATTAACAATATGTTTAAAATTTTTGGAAAAATAGTAAAAGATCATTTATAATTGTTGTAGTATGTTCTACCTCCTATCTCTCCCAGGGCAACACGACAACGTAATGTCAAGCAAATTATATGATCTTTGAAAATACATGAGGTAAGTAGCGAGATTTGTTCAATTCGATGTATACATCTTATAATTGCCATTTGTTTTACTTGTTATGTAATATATTGTATATTTTTGTTAAATATCGTTAATATATTTGTGCCTTGAATCACTTGTAGATGGATATCATCTAAAGAAATCCATAAAGAAGATATAAATTATTGGAAGAGAAAAATTCCTTGTCTAATGTGTGAAATGCAAAAGTGTCTACCTTCAACATTTTTCAATGTACAAGAACACTACCTCATACACCAAGTTGAGGAGATTGAATTGTGTGGACCTGTACACACAAGGTCAATGTGGATGGTTGAGAAGCACTTGAAATTTGTGAAGGTTTTGGTTAAACAAAGAGCACATCCTGAGGGTTCTATGGTGGAGAGATATATGGTATACCAGACCATGGTGTACATTAGTGAATATCTTCCTAAGTTTGTAGCAAAGATCCATGTAGATCACATTTGGAATCCCAACTCCATTAAAAAATTTGAAGGGGAGTACTTGTTGGGGAAAGGTAGATTGAGGAAAGTGAAAGGTAATTATAAGATGGTTATGAAGATTAATTGGAATACATTTTACATATAGTTTTTATGTATATTGTACTTATTTAATTTTTAATCTTCAATATACATCAATTATAAATTAAGGTCATATACTATGGTATTTAACTAATTATATGTCGTTTGTGAATTTCAATTTTTTTTAGTACAGTTGGTCGAGAGTGGGATGCACAAAATTTGTACGCCACCAACAATCTTGATTGGATGACAGTATGGATTGAACAATGTCAACAATCTGGTCGCGCATTAACATGGGAAGGTGCGGCTTCATTGGTTAAAGAAGCTCATCATAATGGAGATTCCAATGTTACACAAAGGGAAATTAATTTAGCATATGGTTTAAGAGATAAATAGGTACATATAAATATATTAATCACCCATATTATTTAATTATTTTCAAGTATATTGATGTATATATATCTTGAGATTGTTTTCTTTGCATACATTCAGCCGAGAATAAATATGTTTATCAACTAACAATATTGCAATAATTTTTACATGTTTGACATATTGCAGGTGAAACACCACAAGGCTATGTGGTGCAATGGTCTTAAATTTCAAATCAAAATGTTGGATGACATGAAGAAAACTTGTGATTCTGGTATAACTACAGTCTTTCAGGTGACTAATGTTTCATCTAGAAGCGACATACATCCAGAAGTCTCAGAAAACCAATACTATGGGATTTTGGATGATATACTTGAGTGTGACTTTAAGTCCTTCAGATTAATTTTATTCGTCGTCCTATCGTACAAGCTACAATTGAATGAAAATGATCCTGAGAGAACTGTTATTGAACATGATAATGGATTTACCATGGTTAATACAAGGTTGATCGAGCCAGCTAGAAATGAGCCCTATGTTCTTCCAAGCCAATGTGAGTAGGTATTTTACGTAGAGGTTCTAGGTAAACCAGGTTGGTCATTTGTTGTTAGACATGATCCAAGAGGAAGGCCGGCAAAGTATAATGTGGTGGAAGAAGAAGATATCGAAGAACTAGAAGATGATGTAGATGATGATCAGGATCAACAGTTAGTTGATGATGTCCCTGACGAAGATGTCGAAAAGGAGGAACTAGATCATGATGATGTGAAGCACGCGTTCATGAAGATGATATCCATGTGGATGATGACATTATCTAAACTGATATTAATGATGATGATGATGATATGACCAATCCTTACAATGTCAAATCTAGATCAGATGATACAGACAAAGAGTTGGATGAAGAAGAAGATCAATGACATTGAAATGTATAAGTTATGCAATTATATTATCTATTTGATATTAATTTCTTGATAGAATTATATTTGACTTATGTAGTTACACAATTAATTCATGATATTTTTAATTTTTATGCCATTACATAATTAATTTAATGATGTAATTTTTAATGTTTGAAAGGTCAAAAAATTAAAACATTTCAATAGTGAAGTTAACAACCTTGAAATTAGTGTGTTTTATGTTTCATGTGATCATAAAAGATTAAAAAGTTAGTTGTAGAGGTGGTTGTTCCATGGTTGACATGTATGTTGGTTCTTTTTACAATGTAACTAGGTTTTTCTTCTAATCTACCTATGGAATTTCCAATTCCAATCGAAGGCAGCTCGAAGGACCTGGACCAACTGAAAAGGACTTTAAAAGCCTCCTACACTTCGGGCTCTGCAAGACCCAAGAGGGTGATCCCTTAATGTGTTTACAACCTATGTACCATTATTAAAAACAACTTTAACAATAGAAGATGATCTCACTTAATAGCTTAACATGATAAGATAATATCAACTAGAATTGGATGTTCATAGACAATATCAACTATCTAGAGCGTGAGATAACTAAACACAATCCATTGTATAAGATAGTCAATGATTTGCAATTTGTAGCAAGATCTAGGCAAAGACAAACAAATACTGAACTACACTAATAATTACAACTTAGATCAGTGTCATATATCCATTGCAGGAGTCAAATTCATAAGCATCTAGAGGTTTATAATAGATTTAATACATCACATATAAGATCCCTGACAATATTGCAATACAATTTCATCAATATGCATTCTAACCCAGGACTACTTATCAAATCCTTATACATCACATATATGCCTATAATCCCATTCAAGCATTTTGATTAATTCCTTGAATTAAAGCTAAAATAGAATCATACACACCACAACAGTGAGATGGATAAAACAACCCTTAGTTATTTCATTCAAAGTTTAAATATGCATGTACAATGGAGAGACATGAGCTTGAATTTTTATTTCAACTCAAA
>VDFB02202889.1:0-20341 GCA_007258455.2 Sequoia sempervirens | reverse complement strand
CCCAAATTCCTATTTGGCCATTCTCAATATGGGGATTGGATCTAATTGAAAAAATATCACCACCTTCATCTATTGAACATATGTTTATAATAACAAAAATATATTATTTTAGAAAATGGGTCGAAGCTATTCCTCTTTGATCCACAAATATTGATGTAATATGTCATTTCATATTGGAACACATTATTGCTCGCTTCAGACTTCCTTTCGTGTCATTTTCAGACAATGGGACACCATTTAAGAACAATGAGGTGAAGAAATTCCTCAACACATTTAATATCCAAAATCACATTTCAAAACCTTACTACCCACAACCAAATGGTCAAGACTAATCAACTAATAATATTCTTGAACAAATCATAAGGAAGAAAATAAACAAACATAACAAGGATTGGCACATGCAACTGACATATGCATTATGGGCATACCATAGTAGCATAAGAATATCCACTAGAACAACACGCTATAACCTTGTCTATGGTACCAAGGTGATTATGTCCTTGGAGTTAGAAATCCCCATGTTAAGGATTGCTCTTCAAGGACTTATTGATGATGACACCTATAAAGAACAACAATTACATCAGCTTGAGATGCTTAATGAAGAACACATTAATGTACGTGAACATCTCCAAGTGTATGCTAAAAAATTACAACATTCTTATAGTGATAATGTCATCCCTTAGGTATTCACTAAAGGTGACTTTTTCTTATATGAAAATCAACAAAGTGTTAATGACAGCCCAACTAAAAAAGGAAAATTTAGTACTAATTGGTTAGGACCTTACATAATTAACAAAATTTATGGTTCCAATGCATACATGTTAACAAAAATTGATGGAACACCTCTCAAAGACCCTATCAATTCCACGCATCTATGCCAGTATTATATCTAGTCCTTTTGAATAGTATGAATGATAAAGCAGTGATGTTCGAGGCAGTGGAGGATACTCCATATGCTCTTGCATTGCTTCACTCTTGACAAATATTTAGGTGTGTGTCTAGAACACTAAAGTTGTTATTTAATTCATTTTTAAGTAAGTACTTTAGGTTTCATACTATTCAAAATCATCTTTGTGTGTTATGTTAGATTAGATCATAGGTGCATTTAATTTAGCATTACATACTTAATCACAATGTTGCATCTAAGAGAAATTCTAATATGTTTCAATTAGATCATATAAATCATGTTAAATCATAAATCCATTCATTAAAAACTCTTAAAAAGGTTATTTAATTAATAACATTCCCATTTAACACTCAACACAATTAATTAATCATCAATGGCTTTTATATATATATATATATTTGTGTACAATTCATAATTATATACAATACTAATGAGTTTTGTGACTACTAGATCCCTCGAGACTTTGTGCTTGCATATTTTTTGTAGTAGTGTATTCGGAGATAATGGTGTGCGATAGCAATCGTGATCCACTGAATGTACTAAGAGAAAACTCTAAGCCCCCTATCTATCCAAGGACCTCCTAATGCACCCCTGCTATTTGATCTCTCTCCACCTATAGCCTGGATACCTCTACCTGTAGTCTCTCAAACTCTATTGGGCTCTAAGATCATTGTGCCTCTGGGGCAGCATTGACTAGATGGATTCACCTCCTGAAACTCTCATACGCTTCCCACAGTTTGACATATGGCCTGAATGACTCTGACTCCTAATCCATGATGGGTGGTAGCACATAGTCTGAGTCTATGTTCTTCTTATCGACTGATGGGGGCACTATCTCCACAGCCACCTGTCGATAGAGATCCCAAAAGTCTTTCATAGATCCTACAAGATAGAAAAAATAAATATAATCAATACACGTCATGATATATATAAAACATAAGCATAAGCATAAAGGATAACAATAAACAAAATATCATGACCTATCTCTTTAGTAGGCTATATGAAATCAGCCTCCTCAAGTGTGGGGTGCATGGAGGATGCGCTAGCCTCTCCATGACTATATGTACCAGTGCCTCATACAACTGTTGCTCGTGATCTAGTCATATGAATGGGAAAGGGCTCTCCCCATTCATGTCCTACTAGATCCTCATCTACTTTCTCACCACCCTCACTTATGGGCCACTCCTCCTCCTAGTTCTCCTCCTTGTCCTCCTCATCATCCTCCTCATTTCCTCCATCCTAGCTGTCAAAGTCAGGATCTGCAATCTTATTATACTCCTCATCTATGAAATCCATAAATATGTTTATAGCCCTATAGCATGTCTCATCATCCTTATCCTCTACCCCATCTCCCTCATTTGGGAGTGGTCCTACATCGCCTATCAGCTCCTCCATAGGAAACATGAGAGCTAGTCATGATACTATCCACCAATCCTCATAGTCATCTATAATACTGACATCATTCACATAAGAGACTAGAGGAATATCATTATCTGAGTACCTTGAGTCACTCTAGACAACATCCTTTGCAGTGAACCATATAGAATCTTTAGGTCTCCAAGCATGTCGCACTAATCTCCTGAAGAAGGTTCGTGCCCTAGGTATTATCTAGATCTGCCTAAACTGTCACATGACTTGATCATAGTAGAAAGGATGCACTATGTAATCATGTCTTCCAATCAAAAACCTACCAAGTTGTAATATCCTCATCTTCCAATTGTGATTTGGTCACTAAAGCACAAGCTGGTAAGGTTTCCAAAGGATCACATCCTCCCTATTCGATCAAATTAGACTCTCCAAAAGTGAAAAACACCCTACTTCCAAAACCATCATAGAGGATAGCTGAAGGCTCAAGGGTACCTCAAGGCTGTTGAGCATGAAAAACCGGTAGGTCTAGTAAAATTAATATTCTCAAGGCACAAAACCTATAGAAGTGTAAAATGTACCATACTATCAACCTCCCAAAAGAAAAACAATCCGAAATCATAATATAAGTGCACTAGGATATAATGCCTTGAGGCATATATTGTATGGTGTTCTACTATCCCTCATATCAGGTGTAGTAGTCCTCCCTCTAGGTGTCCTCCCCATCTATAAGGGATGAGTACTAGTGCTACTATAAGCACCATAATCTATCTAACCAATGGGGATCATGAGTACAGTAGCATCACCAAATCAATCTATGATCTCACCCTCTCATCATGTACTAGTCTACAAAGGAAATACTGCATGTCATATTTCATCTTGTGGAATGTCCTTTCCACTTAGAAGTGTACTTGCTAACCCCAAATAGGAACTCAAAGCATGCAATACACATCCTCCAACGTGATCATCATCTTGCCAGTCGGTAGATGGAATTTTCATGTATCAGCATCGGCCGCTCTTCTAAGCGCCATCAACATCACATCATGGTACCTCATGGGGGCATGAGGTATGCCCGGAAATATAGTCCTATAGTCTATAACAGCTCTGCATTCACCACTAAAGAGTGGGGCTAAAATCTCGAGAGAAGAGTTCATCGATTTCTACCCAAATAACGTGAATAGGCGAAGCACCTAACAAAAAGAAAAAATATATCACGTAAGCAATCTAAGCTCTCAAATTTTCACATCAACAATCATAAAAATTGTACTAATCGAATGTGGTTCCCTAGAGGCCCTAGACACTTCGAACCCTTTTATTTGGCACTTCGCAGAAAATAGACACTTTGAGAAAAAGTGGGAGACTTCACAAACAAAAGGGACACTTTTCAAAAAAAGGGAACACTTTGGACACTTTGTAAAAAAAGGGGACAGTGTGCAAAAATTTTATCCAAGGCCCTAAAATAACCTAGAACTTTGTAAAAAATCATAAAATAAATATGTAAGGAAAAAGAAAAGGTTGGAGAATCAATTCACCTCATGATGATGCTTGTTGTGTGCCACTTGGTCCCGCAACACATCTAGTCTCCTAGGCCTATAATCTTGTCTACTAGGCATATTTCACTCTTCTTCAATCACTTTCAAGATACAAAAGGTAAATGATAAAATAAGTTAGAATTCACTTCACTTTTTCCTCTTATGTAAGTTAAAACTAGGGTTTTTACTATATTAGGGTTAAAAAGTGCATTTCACTCAAATCAATATAGTAGGTGCTAGAGAGCTTCATTTTTTATGCCGTTTGTTTCTTCGGAATCATGATTCCACTCTCAATGTCATCAATTTTCTATCATTATGTTGCATGGTACTTGGAAATGCCCTATGATATGACTTATCCTATTTGATGTGGCTAGATTGCTACCTTAATTCCACCTCCATAAAGCAAGCAGAATCAAGGGGGGATTACATCTACCCTCAAATGTGATTTCTAGATAGAGGTTTGATAAGAGGATTTTTGGACAACTAACAGATTCGTATTGTAGGATGTAGTTCCTAACATTGTGGTTTTGCAGCTGACTACAGTGGGGGATTCATTCTCCTATGTCATGATTGAACCTATATGTGTATCCTTTTACGAAGCAGAGGTCATTATTGGATTCCTTTAGCTGCATATACACATAGAGTCCTATGGGCACTAAAGTGTGAGATAAATGTACTACAAAAAATCATACGACCTTGAAAGCGAGGCAATGTCACACTGAATTTGGACCTATTTTGGCACCCTTGAATTAATTAACCTTTAAAATCATCAGCTATAGGCTGCTAAAACCCATTACTTTAGATCTTTAGGCTCATTTCACCTAAAAATCCTGCAAACATAGCTCAAAAAGCTAAAGTGAAACTCATTCGCTGCCTTGGGTGAATGAGTCAAACCCTCAGGTGGTGTTATTGATGATTTACTCCACGGTAAAGGAAAATAAATTCTTCATAGACAAGACCAAAAAGAGCCTATCCTTTTGAAAGATATGGAACAAAGACAACCTAAAGGGGAATTCTGCATTAACAAGGAAAAGATTGGCTTTCGTTCAATCCCAAGTCTCCAATAACCAGGTCATGGTTGCACTAGGGTCGCTCTTGGGTACTAATGTGATATTCCTTTTAATCTCAAAGGGACTACGGTTATTTCTAGTTTTTCTAGGAATTATAAGCATTACACATAAAATTTCCACTTCATTTTTTAAAATAACATCATGAAATCAAAATATTTACAATAATATTTCATGAACATCACAAATTATTTGCTATCACTTAAGTATATTTAGCATTAAGCATTCAACAATTTTATGGAAAACAAAATATTTTCAATAAAATTTCTTCCATTTGTTCAAATTTTGGAACATTTTCAAAATTTTAAACATCTATTCTAAAATAAAGCATAAAAATATTGAAAATTAAAAGTTTCTCCCAATTCTTCTCCATGGATGCCCCAAAGAATAAGCAACAAAAGAACCTGGGATTTTGATTTACTCTCTCTATCCATTCCTTGAAGGTTTTAGCTTCTTTTCCTTCCTGTCCCAATGTTTGGGGATCACAACCTTGATGAGCTAGTATTTCAATAAATTCATGATTTTCACCAATCAATTTTATGCATTCAATGGTGAGCTTTTCAAATCCTTTGATACATTGTATTAACATGTCACCTTCCCATATCAATTGTTTCTTCCATTTTTTTTGTAATGAAAGTTCTTGTTCTAATATTATATCATTCTATATTAACTCTTGGATATTTGAGTGTATGAGAATTTCAATGCTTCGCATTTCTTCGATGACTTGCTCTTGGTTAAATCTGTATTTGAATCTTAAAATCTTCTTGATTCTCTTAATAATAGTATGCTTCCTTATTGCATCCGTAATGAATTATTCTCCTTACTTTACCCAGTACTCAATCCATTCTTCAAACATATTCATTTTATGGTGAACTGCTGCAATGGCATCTACTTGTTCTTGTGACATCAACACTAGATGTTTAGGAAATTTAGCTTGCTCTTGACTGGATAAAGTTAATGACTTTATAAAATTTTCCAAGGTAGTAACCTGTTTCTTTAATTATCTTTCTGCACTATAGCAATAGTAGCATTGAAATTCACTTTTATTTCCTGTAACTCTTGCTTCCAAGATGAGTTTCCAAGGTTAATAACTGTTATTTTATACTTAGGCATTATTTTATGTCTATCTTTATCATTTTTTGGAGTAGCTATCTGAATAGTTCTATTACCGTCTTCATCTCTTTGTATGACATGCTTTGTTTTTGCTTTGTGCCTAGGTTTAGGTGTTTTTACTTCTTGTATGAAATTATTAAGCTTCAGAGACAATATTTTGACTTACACTAGGGAAGCCAATTCCTTGATTAACCAATCAAGTGTATCATCATCTTGTTGTACCTCTGCAACATTTATTTGTTCCTACTTACCACTTGTTTTAGGAACTTGTTTTCTTTGACCTATCACATTTTCTAAAATGGGAATTTCTTTAATGATTTATGGAATAGATTTGGGATTACTAAGGTTTGACACTATCTCCTCTGTTTGAAGAATTATATTTTCTTATCTATCCATATTTTCAACTTAATCTCTTTAAACATTACTTTCTTTATTCATTGATACATCAGGGTTTTCTTCATTTTCAATTCTGTCACCTAAAATTTGTGTAACTTCCTCAATTTCAATTTTAATTTTAGCATGGCCTTAATTTGATTCTTCAAAGATCTACAACTGTTCATTCATATTTGGAACATTACCAAGTGAAGGATGGGAATCAAGAGTGTTTTAAGAAATTATTTCATCGATAGGATCTTGCTCTATAGTCTCCCCTATTTCCATCTCAAGTACATTAGGGTTTCCTAACTCTAAGGTGAGTGTTCCTTGTATAAACTCTTGTTCTTCAACATTTATGGGATTAGAACCTATATCCTAAATTTCTTTCCTGCCACTGGATATGCCATGGGTTTGTCTTTAGACTTCTTTTCTCTCACTCTCCCCCACATAGTGCCCCAATTCTCCACCTATTCTTTAATCCTAGCTTCATCTTATAAATTTCCTCTAAAACCATAGGATTCCCTCCTAGTGCCTGTTTCATACTAGCCATGTTAATAGAAGGGGGAGAGGTAAACAAGGATGCAACTCTTTGAGATGCATACCTAGTTTGTGCACCAACATTTTATGATGCTCCTGTTTCTTCACCAATAATCATTCTAGTTCTTGGTTTTGTTGTAGAGGAAGATGCACCTTTAGGTTTTACTTTTGATTTATCTTTACCTATCTCTACATCTTTTTGTTTATCAGATTGTTTCATGGGAACTTCTTCTATTGCAATTTCAGGGGTTCTTTCTTCAATTCTTATACCTAGAGTTTCCTTACTAATTTTTCTTCTCTTTTTAGTAGGATTTTCACTCTCAAATGTTGTCTCATCTCTTTTCTTTCTCGTTTTATCTTCTAAAAATGTAGGCTCAATTCCTCTTTCTCTCAAAATTTTACAAAAATCATCAATATAGTGTTTAGTATACACTAAGACTAGTCTGGTGAACTCATCAATTGATATCATATCTTCATCATCAAAGCCTCGGTCTGGAATGGGTTCATCATATACCCTGTCTTCATTATAGAATTTTTTCAACACTTTTCCATCATCCTCTTCCAATTGATCTAGAACATCATGAATCTTGAGAGTTCAGGAAAATCTGAGAGACATTCTTTCATATTTTCTTCTTCTTACCACATGCTCGTCTTCACAGTTAAGATCTTCTCAGTGTGGTACATGAGCACATAAACTAGCTATATTCTTAGAAATATTTCCTTCAATATCATAATATATCCTCTGGAGTGAGAAATATTCAAAATGATATGTCCTTAGTTCTTCTTCACACAAGTCAGTCAATTTAATTACACAACACTTGCAATTTCCTATTGCAATGGGAAATTTAAAAGAGGCCTTCTTGCCAACATGGCTATAAAGAGCCTGAGATGGTTTCAACTATCTCACCAATTCCAATAAAATAATTTTATTTGTAGGGTACATGCGAAACATGAATGTATTTCCATCAAATCCCTCCACTCTTATGTAGGAGTAAGTAGGGAACTGTACATACTAGCCTACCATTGGAAGAATGGCACTTTGTTCTTCCAAGGATAATATTTTTTCTTTATCACCTTCCAATGTTCTAACAAATTTGATGGAGAATAAATAATTCAATTTCCTGTAATTATCTTTGTATCCATGGATGGTGACCTGGGGTAGATGTACATATATCAAACTATTTCTAACCTTGTGCCCAGAACACTTATATGTTTCAACCCTTGTTTGTTGGCCCTCATAGCACAAGAGTAAATAACATACGATGACATATAGAAGCATCTAGTTTTTGGAAACATGGTTATCTATTCATGTAGTCATTCACTTATCAACTTTCCCCAATGCAATTCCACATGACTTTCCATCAGGTGATACATTATTACAAACATCTAGGGTTAAAATTTGATTGCATCTCTTAAACCAGCTACTTTGCTCAGCCAAGTTATAATATCTTGCATTTCTTGTTTGAACATAAACCTATGAATTACCTTGGTTTGTTGTGTAATGGGCTCTTGACACCATTGGGTACTCATAATTTCTCTATTATTCTCTTCAACATTATGATATTTCTTGCTTTTAGCCTTTATATCAACATTCTACATTTGTGTGTAAATGGGGAGACCAAATGTGCATATGATTCCTTTCTGTGATAGGTCTACATAAATTCTCCCTTCTTTGTCGATGAACCTCTTGGTTGGGTTGCAGTAATTCATGCATTGCATAACTAATTCAGGGGCCTCCATCGTTGGTGGAAACCCTCATGTCAGAAGTAACCCATTTGCTGCAACATTATTGGTACATTAAGAAGTATTTTCTTATACTATCTGTGAATGTATTTCAAAATTAGAAGACCATCTCAAATGAGTGTCTGTAACCACTACATTGATCAGAATGGCTTGTGAATTGTAATATTTGAATTCATCTTTTAGCCTTGCATCAGAAGTGCTCATTTTGTCTAATTTGTTCTACAATTTCTAGAATGCGTGTCTTGTTTGCAATTTAGGGTTAAATTTAATGAAAAGTTATAGTTTATAAAATTTTAATTCATTTTTTATTAAATTCAGGAAATCAAAGAATAATCAAAATTTTATTTCTAAATGGAAATACCATTTTCGAGATATTTTAGCTAGAAAATCATTTAATAGAATATCAGTTATTCAAAACATACCTAATTCTAGTTGATAATGATGATATTTTAGAATGCAACTCCAAAACCCTTGGTAGCTATGTATTGGTTTCTCAAAATTTACCTCTCCTTGCACACCAATGTCATTTCGTTACTTTAGTTTCCTTCACAAATTTGCAATATGATGTGGAGTGGAGTGTTGCAAAAGAAATTGCACACTTGAGGTGGTTCCAAGTACATAGTTAGTTTTCCACCTTCATTAATTACCTATTATTTCACATTAAATCCTTGAGTAAAGGTGCAATCATTATAGATTATGGTCCAAATCATGAACACCTAGATTTATGTGCATACTTGCTACTAGAGAAGAAAGATGATGTGATGATTATACATGGAAATTAGATGTCACACTAATTCTTTGTAATATAAATGTCATTAAAGATACATGATCAATTGCTGGTCACCGGGATTGAGGCTTTCCAATATTAAATTTTGAAAGGAAATGTTGGGATCTGGAAATACCTGCTAGGATTTAGAAAGAGAAAATCAAAACAAGAGAAAAGACTAAAAACCAAGTCCAAAAGATAAATTAACAAAGTTTCAAAACAGACTCTTCAATTCCTAACTTCTTAGTAAGAAAAAGAAAATAAAACAATAAGATATCAAGCTCTGGTAAAAAGAAAACTATCAAGATTGATGACTCCGTTCAAGAAATACTAGGTGGAGCTAAAATTGTATGAAGATACAAATTCCCTTAGTGTAAACACAGGATTTTGGGACTCCAGTTTCTAGTAACATATTAACCTTGTAAAAGAAAAAAACACCAAATCAATGAAACATAGGATAAAAAAGAAAAGAGGCCAAGTGAAATTGAAAGAAAGATCATTAATCAACCGAGTAGTATAACAATTCCAAAGAAAATGACAACAAAAAGGAATAGAGGAAAAGAGAAAAAAGCGGTCCACATTTTTCCAAGGGGAAAAATGGGGCATGTTGTGAGACTGCACAATAACTAGCAACCAACAAAACTAAACAAAATAATAGAAAGTAAATTCCAGATCTAACATCCATGTACAAAATTTCTTTAGTCCTCTAATTATAAATCATTGGATCCTCCTTCCAGCATTCAAATTTCACTTTGGTTAGCATGCAATATTAAGTATTATTGAGCTCACGTGTGTGCAATTGATTATTTCCACCACAATAAAATTAGAAATAAAAACTATTTGCATTAATCTACATAATCTGACGATTCCTTTTAAACCAACTGGGGATAGAGCCTTGCTACTATTCAAGTGTCCATATCCCCAACAAGGTTATCTACGTGATTCCCCCAAAGATAGCTCTACTATTGGTCAGGCGTCTATATCCCTAAGTAGTGTTATTTGGATGGCCTAAAGAGTTGATATATATATATATATTAGATATAACAATGATAGCTCATTTTTCCCTTTTTATATTTCAATGATAGCTCTTTTATAACTTGCAAGCAATAAATCCTGCCATTAGGTTTGGAATTACTGTGGTAGAAAAGGTAGTCTTTTGATTTTTCAATTAATACAAATAACTATTATCCCAAATTTCAGCAGAATGGTTTAAATGTATATAGAATTGAATACTTCTCTGACAATTTATAAATGGAAGACTATTTTCAATCAGGACATAGACTAAAGTTCTAGAATTGATGTTTTATTGACTTGTATACCCTCAAAAGTTGCTAATTACTATAAAGTCAAATGATGCAACACCCGAACAAAATGAAACAAAAGAAACAAATGACTATTTACAAAAAAAAAAACTATTTAGAAAGAATAAATGTTTACTTATGACTAGAAATAATGCTTTAGGAACTTCCCATTGATAGGAAATGGGATATCTTCACCAGTCAAAGACTTCAACCTATAAGTGTTATCACCTAAGATTTCAGAAATTTGATATGGACCTATCCATAATTTGTCAAACTTACCATGTTCACCTTTACATTCATGAGCTTTATCCCAATACAGAACCAAATTGGCTATTTTAAAAGTAATTAATCTAGTTCTCTTATCGAACCATCTTTTTACCACAGATTGATGCCTAGAAAAATTATCTATAGCTCAAGTATGTTTCTCATCTAGATGCATTAGTTGCAACAACCGAGCTTCTATTTGGTCATCTAATCCAATATATTCTTGTGCAAACTGCCAAGTAGGTATTTTTATGTTTATTGGTAGTATAAGATCTACTCCATAGACTAAATGATAAGGAGAATTCCCTAGTGTAGCTTTCATTCTAGTACAGTCTACCCAAAGGGAAAATTTTAACAAAGAATCCCATTCCCTGGGGTTCTTTTCAACTGGTTTTCTAATTATATCCAACATATTTTTATTTGGTGATTCAACTAATTCATTTCCCTATGGATAATAGTTAGATGAAAATTTTAGAGTTATGCCATATTCAAATTCCTAATTAGAAATTTTCAATGAAGTAAAAGTGGGGCCATTATCACATACCAATGCATATGGAATTCCAAAACTAGTAATGATATTCTCCTCCAAGAATTTGATGACCCCATTTTTAGTGCATTGCTTGCTAGGACATGCCTCTTTTCATCTGGTACAATAGTCTATAGCAGTTAATATAAATCTATGACCAGTTGAAGATGGAGGATTGATGGTTCTAATAAAATCTAGTCCCCATTTTGAAAAGGGGTGCATCTCCATCACTAGCTATAATGGTTGAGCATTGAACCTTCCTTTATCTGACATGGTTTGTCATGTATAGCAGTGTTTAATGTGTTTGTATGTATCTTTGAAAATTGTTGGTCAGTAGTAACCACCTCTCATAATGAGGTGTGTAGTGGCTAGGGGTGCTCCATGAACTATTCCAAATTTATCATGTAGTTCCTGTAACACTTTTATCAACTTGTGCTCTATTTAAACATCTTAAATAGATTCCCTCATGGTTTCTTTTGAATAGAGTTCTTCCTTTAATCATGTAACTCTATGATTTTATTTTGAGGGATCTTCTTTGATTCCTTTGCATATGATCAAGGAAAGTATGGCTAACCAGATAGTGCCAAATGTCTGAATACCAGTCTTCTTGATCCTTTACATCCAAAGTCTATTGTTGACTTGAAATTTGTGGTTCTATTTCTAGAATAGATTTAACCAAAGATTATCCCTGGACCAATCTCATGGGTATAATTTCTAAAGCAAATTCTTATAAAATGGTGACCCATTTGGATCTCTTTTCTCCGTGCTCACTCTGTGTTAATAGCATTTTGACTACATAATCTAGAGTAATAGCTTTGACTATACTTTTGATGATCTAATGTCTAAATTTGCATACCGCTTTGACCAAAGCAAAGGTTTGTTTCTTAATGTCTGTATATCTTAGCTTTGCTTCCTTAAATAGAGAGCTCATAAAAGAATTTTTTTCTTCTTCTTTATTGTTTCCTTTCTGTGTTAATACTACTACACAATTATGACCAAAAGCAAAATATTAAATATAAAAAGGTTTGACATAATCTGAACTTACCAATACCAGTTCTTCTATGAATACAATCTTTATAGTCTCAAAAATGATCTTAGCTTCATTCGTCCACTCTAGTTTGGTATCTTTCTTTAACATATCATTAAGTGGTTTCACTATTTTGGTGAATCCTGTAATAAACTTTCAAACAAAATTAATCTAACTAAAATATGACTTCAATTCTTTTTACTCCCTGGGGGTTGTAGCTTGAGTAATGCGCTCACTCTATCTGGGTCGATTGAAATACCTTGTTTAGAAATGATATGTCCTAGTAACTTTCCTTCAGTCACCCTAAAAATACAATTTTTAGGATTTAATGAAACTCCATAAGTTTCAGACTTCTATAGTATCGCTCTTAGATATCGAACATGATCTCCTCTGTCTTTAGAAAATACTATAAGGTTATCCATGTAAACAATGATGCATTTTCCTATTTATTCTCGAAAAGTATAGTCCATGGACCTCTAGAATGTAGCTCCAACATTTATCAATCTGAATGGCCACATGCTTACGATCTTCTTCAGTATGCAAATTGTACAACTCAGATAGTCCTCCATCACTTGGAGGAAAATATTTTTGTTTTACTATTAGATCAATGTTGAACAATCATTCTAATTCAATTATCCCTTGAAATGTTACTATCTCTAGCTTGAGTCAACACTTCATCTTGAATTTCACCATTAGGGAAATCTATCTCTTCAATTATTTGTGTTTCAAAAATACCAGAATTAGTGATGAATTCCAATAATTTTTAGTCATCTTCAAATACCTACAAATTAGTAAATTATTAGGAACCAAAGGTAACTGTACCAGTTCAACTATAAATATTTTCATATTTGAGGTCTCTAAAGGTTCTAAAGTACTAGTAGCAGTAGTCAAAGCATTGGTTCTCTTATTTAATCTTCTATAGATATGAGTAATGTTGAATGTGTCAAAATCTTTGATTAAATCCCATACTCTATGTCAATAATTGGATAGTCTCTTGTAGTGGCAAATATACTACTTTCAGACTTGTTTAGCCACCAATTCTAAATCACGAAACACTTTGAGGATTCTAACCTTCTTTTTGATTTCTACGATCAATCCATGTATAAGGGCATCATATTATACCACGTTAGTACATTGAAATTGCAATCGATATGCAACAAGAAAAGACTTACCTTGCAGGTTGATAAGTTTAACTTCGATTCCAATTCCTTGTTTAGATTTAGATCCATCAAATTTGAGAATCTAAGCTTGATCATCTGTAACTAGTGTTTTACCATTTCTTCATATCATTGAATTAATCTTTTTGGTTTGTATGTCTCAAACTTTTCCTTTATGTATTTTTGATCTAGTTCTTTTGACCTTATCATGTTCTGGACAATACCGATTCTCAATTCTATGAATTATCTTGAGACACATCATACAACTATTTTCCCAATGTGTAACATTATGCAACCTACACCAATCATGCAACAACAAACTTTTTAGTGAAATTTTTATTTTACCACTCTTGAGCTTTTGCAATAATATTCTTCTAAAATTTATTATAAGGACTATTCTCTTCTTCAGAAGAATCACAATTTGATTCAAGTAGAACATTTGTTCTAAGAGTTAGTTCATTATATTTCTTAGCATCACAAGTGAAAAATGCTTCAATTTTAACTCCTAAACTTCGTATTTTGTAAACTCCTAGTTCTACATTGACATATAGAACTTCATTTTTTTTATTATAATCTATAATCATGTATTTCATGTGTGGTTCTCTTTCAATTCTGATTTGATTAGGAACTCCTTTCCATGGTAACCACATATGTGAGAAATCAGTAGCCATGTATCTATTCAATTTTTTAGACTAGTCTCTACTTAAAAGCATACCATAATTATCAGGTATCTCCATGACTTGAATTTCAATGTAATATTCAATTATAGGATCAGAAGCCAATTGCATGTGAATATTAGTCAATTCTCTAACTCTTTACCTCAGTTTTATCAAGTTGAGTGACTTTATTTAAAGAACTTGTTGGAGCTAACCCTAATGTCTAACATATGGATAAAGGAATCACATTAGTAGATGTTCCAAAGTCTACTATGCAGTTATGAAGATTCTTACCGAATATTCTTAAAGTGAGGAAAAATGGTGGAGACTCTAATTTTCCTTTGTAAAAGGCTACTTCTGCATCTACTATGGGAACAATGTTTTTATCTTTAATCTTGGCCTGACTATCTTTCACTTGAATGTATTTGAATTTTGTTTATTTAGGAAAATGTTCTAAAGTATTTGAGAAAGCTTTCTTGATCATAGGTGTTTTGAGCATCTCTGATAGAGAAAGGCTAATCTTTACCTTTTTTATTTCTTCCACTAAATAATTAGTCAAATTTTTTTGGTCAGTGGAATCTATCTTTTTAGTTTTTAAAGTATTTGATGAATTGTAGTGAGATGTTACCTTAGGTAACCCTAGGTTATTGCTTGATTTATCATTAAGTGGAGTGTTAAAGTTATTAGGCAGGATAGATGTTGTTAAAGGTCCATTGAATTTACCTCCACTATTAACATTATTCCTTGTCTTATAATTGTGTCCCTTCTGATATTCTTGAAAGGCATGTATTTCATCAATTTATTCTTGAGGCTCATTTTCATCTTGATAGGGAAAAGTATATGTTTCAAATGTCATAGTTGAATTATCACTTTCATAGTTGTGAGAGTGAATCGTGATAATAGCATGTGGTTTAAAATGTTCATAATTTTCCAGGACTAGAGCAGAGTTATATCCTACTAGAACTAACTCATTTCCCTTAGGAGGATGGGAATCACAATGTTCATTATAATGTGTAGCAACTAAAAAATTCTTTGAAGCAATTTTGAACTATGAACAATCTATTTCAGCATGAGCATTTGTATTATGAATTATACACCAATTATTCATATCAGGGTCTGCTAAATTTACTTTTGATGTAGACTTTTCATCAGTTGAGTCAAGATTATCTAAAGGTGTTGATACTCCTCCATTATTAGGTCATGTATTCCAACGTCTAGGTGGCCTGGGAGCATTATACATCTGATTTTGTGAATTATGATTATTATTCTAAGAATAGAAATTTTGATTCCTTAATTGTGTAACCTTTATGGTTAATATTTTGAGTTGAGTTGTACTTTATTTCATGTCTTCCTTTTCCTCAAATATCTTGACATTTTTATTTTCCTGAGTTTGTGAGAAAAAGGAATTTCCATTAGGACATAGCTCTATAATAGCTGGACTAGGGTGAGGGACTAAAGCTTGACTATTTCCTGGTTGAAAGAAAGTACTTTGAGAAAATTTCCCATTCTAAACCACCGAAGGATAAACATTAGGAGCTATATGGTGACCTACAGGAACTCCATTTACATTTGGGGTAGGGTAAATATTCAATCCATTTCTGCTATTTGCAGATGATCCTTTTCCAAGGTGTTTTATTTCTAGATTCATGCTTATGGCTTTGGCATAGGCTTCTGGTAAAGTAGTAGGAGGATTTTCTCTTTGCTTCACAAACATAGTAGTTAAAGGATCTAGTATTGTATAATAAATGGTGAGAGCAAAAAAATTATCCACTACGTAAGGTTCTTTTAGCCTAGAATAAGCATTTTGAAACCTATCATTAAAATAAGTTATAGGTTCCCATTCAAACCTCTTAATTTGAGCAAATTGGTGATATAACAAAGTAGGGTCAATCAGTGTTCTAAATCTAGCTAAGAATTGAGTTTCCATATCTTGCCATGATCTGATAGAATTACAAGGTAGGTTGATATACCACTGGTAAACCTCATTGCTTAAGGTATATGGGAACAACCTACATATGACATCTTCATGTTGTATCCTCGCTCTAAAGCATGTATCCTTGAATATACTAATATTTTCTTCTATGTCTTTGAGAAAATAATATTTAGGAAACAACTTGTAAAGACTTTTTGGTAAATCATTGTATGCAACAAATTGAATCAGTGACTCCACATTAAAGAATTCCATCACTATGGGAGGTGGTGGTACAATAACAAGTAAATTCTTTGAACTTGCATTTAAACTTCAAGACTTTTGAGGTCTAGATGATGTTTGACCACTAAGCTCGACTAAGGTCACACAAGGATCACCAGATGAAGATCTAGTGATTCTATGAAACTCGAGTTTGAAACTTAACAAAACCAAAAATGATAATAGCAGGCCCTCCTTCTAGCGCTAGTTCCTATTGACGATGATTTTACTAACAACAAACAAAGTGAATAAATTCTTCACAGACAAGACTGCAAAGAGCCTATCCTTCTTGAAATATATGGAATAAAGAAAACCTAAAGGGGAATTCTGCATTAACAGGGCGAAGTTTGGATTTCATTCAATCCCAAGTCTCTATTAACTAGGTCATGGTTGCACTACGCACTAGGGTCACTCTTAGGAACTGATGTGATATTGTTGTTAATCTCAAAGGGACTATGGTTATTTCTAGTTTTTCTAGGAATTATAAGCATTACAAATAAAATATCCACTTCATTTTTAAAATAACATCATGAAATCAAAAGATTTACAATAATATTTCATGAACATCATAAATTATTTGTTATCACTTAAGTAGATTTAGCATTAAACATTCAACAATTTTATGGAAAACAAAAGATTTCCAATAAAATTTCTTCCATTCATTCAAATTTTGGAACATTTTCAAAATTTTAAACATCTATTCTAAAATAAAGCATAAAAAATAATGAAAATTAATAGTTTCACCTAGCTATTCTCCATGAATTCCCCAAAGAATCAATTAAAATAGAGCAAACTACTTTATACTTCACCATTGCTTCACGCCTACATATAAAATGGTGTAAACTTTTAAAGAGAGGGGTTTTAGTTTGGACACCAAGTAGGTTATGCATGTACCCTTAAACGGTGCAACACAGTCTTGTTTGGTTGAACTAACAAAACTAGCTACAAAAGATATTGAGATAGGTAGCTATCTAACAAGCTCTTATATTAATTAATGTCTATGTGCATACAAAGTTTTATGCTGGAGTGGTTCAGAAAATAGGAAAAAAGAAAAAAACTTAAAATTTTATGCTCCTCCGACATCCACAAATTTTGAACTAAAATAAAAAATATGAGACGGCCTTTATAGTAACAAGGCCCCAAAAATCCAACTTAAAATTTTATCTAGAGAAACAAAAATAACAAACTAAAATGTGGCACGTGGCATCTGCCAACTATCATCAAGAATATTCTAGACTATGTCAAGGCTTTGACTTAATCAATAGCAACACTTTACTTCATACTTCAACACGAACACTTTGCATTTGTCAAGGCTATCTACTTCCTTCCAAAATACCAGAATAAGGAACATCTACCAAGACCGAGATCAACTTGCAAACTCAAAAATTGAAAACAAAATAAAAATTCATCACATTTATGGTATCCAGTATCTGGTTCTTCCTCTTCTCACTCATAACTTGAGCTCCAGAATTATTTCTTCACTCTTCTTCAACTGATACTCTTGGAAATAATTTAATACTTGATGCATACATTCTTTCGAAAACCTGTGTATCACCTTCCTAGTGAGCTTGAGCCTAATATATTCCATAGATAATTGAAGTATGCTACCATTCTTCTACACTTTGTCTTCTTTATACTTGGCTATAGTGTTCCTACACTATATAATTTCATCAATAACCTCTTGTGTTAGCAACTAAATAGGATCTCTATTTTTTCCCTCTATCCATTCCTTGAAGGCTTTAGATTATTTTCCTTCTTGTCCTAATGTTAGGGAATGACAACCTTGACAAGCTAGTATTTCAATAAATTATTGATTTTCACCAATCAATTTTATGCATTCAATGGTAAGCTTTTCAAATCCTTCGATACATTGTATTAACATGTCACCTTCCCATTTCAACTCTTTCTTCCATTTTTCTAGCAATGACAATTCTTATTTTGATATTATATCATTTTTTATTAACTCTTGGATATTTGACTGCATGAGAATTTCAATGCTTCACCTTTCTTCCATGACTTGCTCCTGGTGAAATCTCCTTTCATCCTCAAATATTTTTTATTTCTCTGAATGGTGGTATGCTTCCTAGTACTTCCTTATTGCATTTGAAATGAATTCTTCTCCTCACTTTACCCAGTACTCAATCCATTCTTCAAACATATTCATTTTATGGTGAACTATTGCAATGGCATCTACGTGTTCTTGTGACATCAACACTAGATGTTTAGGAAACAAATTTCTCTTGACTAGATAAAGTTAATGACTTTATAAATTTTTCCAAGGTAGCAACACATTCCTTTAATTCTCTTTTCTTTTTCTTTTGAAAAGAGGAAAAATAGGTTTTGAATGGACCTGAAACCATTTACAAAAGGTTTTGAAAGGACCCGAAACCTTCAGGTTTTAAGGGCACCCAAAACCTACACCAAGGAGATCAAGTTGCCCGAAAGAAAAGACAAAGACAACCAGCAACACCAAAGGGAAAGCAAGCTAGCACCTAGCCAAAAGCCAGCGAGCAGCCCAAACAAGAACCAAGCTTTTACATGAATCTTACACTCATTGGTTTTGACGGGACCAACAACCCACCTATAGATTTTGAAGGGATCCATAACCCTATACATCCAGAATTTAACAGGGACCTTGACCCCAGTAATATAACTTGCATAGCATAGATCTGGACCAAATCTCCAACAACAGAAGTTTCAGAGCCCAGTAAACCACCCTTTCTGCCTCTATAGGAAAGGTAACCATAAGTGCATAAGGCAACAATAGTGGCCTTGAAAAGCCATCTGATCTCTCCCCAACCATAAGAGAGAAACCGAAGCTCAACCATATCGTGGTGACTGCAGCACCCCATACCCTTGAGAGAGAACACCATAAAGATCAACTCTCTTTTCAAGATCTTCACCTCTATAGAAGATAAAGAAAAGAAGACCGCGTGTAGGCCAGCATCAACTCTCATGCATCCACAAAAAAGGGTATCATTAGCCCCCCAGCAGTTCATCCAGGCGTAATCAAATGCATCCCGCTCCACCTCTATAGGAGAAAGGTCACTGCCAGCCACATCCATCTCCCCCTCAATAGAAGATAGGACCACCTCTATAGGAAAGGCCAGAGTAACCCAAAGATACACAATAGGATTCAAGCATTTTTTAAATAGAAAATCAATCTCAGAATGCAAATGCCTATCAACCACCAAAAGCAGAAACTCAATCAAAGGCCAAACGACCATCGAGTGCAAAAACTCAAACTCAGAGTGCTTAGGAAAAAACAAACCCCAGGAGTAACAGGGGTTCTCATGCAACAAAGCAGTAAAGAGAAGGCCTAGCAAGAGAGCACGCCAAGCAACCCTAAAATGCAAGTCAGAGCCAAAGAGAGGCCAAAACTCCTCACACACCGCCACTGGGAAACACCACCGAACCACAAAGAGGGGAAAAGAAAGAACCAAAACAAACGAAAAAGAGAAACCCCAGAAAAGTGGCACCGAACACACCACAGGCAGGAGCTAGGAACAGCCAAGAAGAAGCAGGAAGAAGAACAAACAAACAAGAAGAAACCCCAAGCTCTCCTACTACGCTGAGTAGGAGCAAAGATAGACCTGCACTTCAACCACACTTCTTCAAGGAAGTCACCACAACAAACCCATCGTACACACATGGCCCAAAAAAGAAACAAGTGGGGCAACCAACACCCAATCCTAGCCAAGCACCACAAGAAGGAAGGAGAACCAAGATTCTGCTAAAGAATGACAACCGAAACTCTCAAAACACATCCACAAAACATACACCAACAAGCAGCAGAGACATGATCAACAGAAGGAAA
>VDFB02202888.1:65762-164225 GCA_007258455.2 Sequoia sempervirens | reverse complement strand
ATAAATTTTCAGTTCCTAACAGTCAACTTTAGTCATTCGCTACCAGAAGACCGTCCATTTTTTTATCTTTACCCTGATTTTGGTTTAAAAGACTATATAATGGTAAAGAATGCATGGAAGATTTCCTTGCAGATTCCACTACTTGATATCTGTGATCGCCCAATTATCAATTGCAAGAAGAAAATCAAACAATATTGGATAAAATTTATTCATCAAAAACAAGAATCCAGGTGGCTACATCAACATGTACTCTTACCCCTGGATAATGCTGCAGTATTGGTGCATAGTGGGTGAGAACAGCATATATTTTCACAAGCAAACTTAGAAGACTGTCGACATCATCTCCCAACAAATCCACCTAAAATTGTACATTGAAATTTAATCAGGTACGGTAAATGGCAATAAATCATAAGAAAAATAGCAGAAAATAGGAATCTAGAGAGAATTATACACAATTATGAATATAACTTATATACTATCAAGACTCAAAGTTATATAATAGGTAACAATAGAAACAAAACAATTTGAGTGATCTTAGAACATCAACAAGACGATCATAAATATAGTGTAAATTGTGGAAACAATCATGTGAGAAATATAGGGTTTGAGTCTGGTTTATTATTACAGCAACCCAAGTTCAGTTACAATCTAATGAAAAAGTAGATGCTGCATAGTTCACATGAAGACCTGTTTAAAGGTCATGCACATTTTTTAGAAAACAATATGGGGATAGCTACTCCAGGTGCAAAGTTTAATCCCTACTGGTTTTTGCAGTTGAAGAATTAAATAAAACTATTTTGTGATTTTCCTTCTGCTGTGTGAAGTCTGGATCTTCTAGATATTTTGTTTGCAGTTTTAGAAGGAAACAACATAGATTTCTGTTTAGTTTTGTAATTTCAGATTTCTTGAATTTGGCAGTATAAGCAATTTCACCAGTTGCAATTTAGCTTCATTCCCAGTTTAAGATTTATTCCATGATTTCAACTCAATTTCTATATCTTTTTAATTTATGTTTGGACCATTTAAGACTTCAGTCTTCAGCTACCAGTTTGTTATCACAAATATCTCAGACCTCTTTTCAAGAAAACTAATATATTGACAGATTCAAATTGGGCTCTCAACAGTGGATCAAAGCCACTCTCTTGGCTTTGTGGCTAGCACCATCAATGGATTTCTCCATTTACACCAATGTAATTGAAAACTTAAATATTGCAAAGGAAGGGGTTCACTAGAAGAGATGAGAGAACACATGGATGGAACAAGCCAAGCCCAATGTTCATTGAACAGCACAAAATATTGGATCAGTGACAATGACCACCATCGCAGGCAACCATAAGATAGAAAAGGAAAGGCTAATCTACATGATAATGATTAAAACCCTTTTGTAGAAAACATGAATGGAAGGGGGATTAGTCATGAAAAATTTGGAAACCACAAGAATCAACATATTATAATTCAGAGATCGTCTGAAAGAATTCCCATCCCCATGTTTGATGACCTGTAAAAAATGAGGACAATGGATTGGATAAGAATGTCCGTCTTCTTTCTTTCAATTGAATCTTGCAAGAGAGGACCAAAAAAAATCAATCTACTACCCTATACCTTGAGGAACCAGCATTCAATTGGTGGCAAACAATGGAGACATGAGTGGGTGATGGTGACCAATCAGAAATAAACCACCTGGGACCAGTATGTGGCTGCATTTCACAATTGTTTAATAAAGATTAACTTTTATCCCTTAAAAACATGAACCAAAAAAGCACCATAGCATACTGTTGTATAGATCTTTTCCAAGCTAGCCTGTTTGTAGAGAATATCTCTTCATATAAGGTGGTCACTATATGCATTGATGGACTGGGAGGATCCAGCAGAGGATAGATTAAGGCTTTGAAGGTTGACACTCTTGAAGAGGTCATGCTAAAAGCAATTCTAAGGCTGGATCTTGCTCCAAACTCCAATATTAGTGGTAGAATCAAAAGCATTGTAAAATACGATTCCTCTCTTATTTGTACAGTGGAAAAGTGAAACTGTAGAGTGACAAAACCTACTAGAATTGTTGAGTTGAGTTCCAGAGAGCTCCATTTTTATTACAAGGAGTGGTCCAAGAGACACAAGTGCAAAAGCTCCTAGAAATTTCCATGATTAAGTTTTAGCTTTGTAGAAGTTGAAGAGAAGAATCTTGATCTCAATGACCATTAACAGAATGAGATTCTGACAATTTCCCTTTCCTGCCACCCTATGGATAACTCTGTACAAATCTTGAGAGGGAGAAGTATGGTAATGGGAAGAACAGTATGGGCATTTATTGATTCCACAAGCACACATAGCGCTATAGACAACCCTCCATCCTGCACATCCACTCACCATCCCACACATCCACCCACCATCCAGCCACCCATCCATCCATACAAGGCTATCCAACCAAGCAGCCATCCATCCAACCCACCATGCATCCAAGCATCTAGTCAGCCAGCCAGCCAGTCATTCATCCATCCATCCATCCATGTGCATGGACTGAACCAAAGAGCATAGAGGCCATGGAGCCATGTTTGCAGTTCAAGGAAAAGATTAATCATCGAGGCCAAGTAAGACTTGCTATAAATATAAATTTGCATACTTCAAAACTTTAAGATTAAACTTTCCTATTTGTTGCTACCGAATATTGTGTTTTTTTTGTGTTTTTGAACTAAACTTGAAGTCTTAAGTATTTTATAATTTATCGTTACATATGCATGTGGAAATTTTCACATTAAGGCACCAAATCTTCAGAGGATTATCATTCAAGATCCAACTAGATAGCATTTCTAGTTGTGAGCACAACTAGAGTATACTTTAGGACATAGACTCCAAATGGTGCAGTAGGTTTTCAATCTAAAGGTTAAATGACCCTGTATCTGTGCACACTGCATACAACCTGCACCTCCACCACAGAAAGATTATAAGAGTTAATGAAGAATCATCCACTGTTGAGATAGAGGAGTATAATTCACAATCAAAGTGAACTAACAGGGATGGCAATCCCATTTTATTGAAGAGGGCCATACCCAGGTCAATTAGGCTGATCTTGAAGCAATGCTTGCGGCACTAAGGCATGATTATGAGCGAGCCTATATAACTAGGGCAAACAAGTTGTGGAGGATGATCCTGTTCGATCTCACATTATTGACTTATTTCTTGATGTATACATATGTGTAGATGCTGTAACTGATTAGTTTTGTATATACTTATGTTGATTCTATATGGAATGAATATTATTAGCTTTTCCGGTTTCCCTAATATTTGTTATCTTTTAATGAGTTTTTACATCTGCTGAGGTTTGGCCGAGTCTTCTCACTGCACTAGATCCAAGTCAGAAGTCAGCATGTTGAGTCAAAGTCCCAACTCTAGAAACAATAACCCATCTAAATAATTATTAATTTATCACTTTTATAAATGATTCACTTTACAGAACCAAGGAGAGTGACCCATCATACACGATGAAATAATCTAGCTCCAATACAGATGTACATCTAGAAGAATGATATAGAATAGTGATATAATAAACATACCTGAGGTGAGAATAATTCATAAACACTATTCTACATCTAAAGAATCAGAAAAGTGAAAATGCAATGTAAGAATTAGTCATCAAAGAAAGATTTATTCTTTGAAAAACAAATAAATTTGAAGATTGAAGATTTCCAGAATCTTCACCTACTGAACCTGCCATTGCCACTCTTCAAAGAGTAGGAGCATTTGAAACCTAAACATTTTCTATGTAAGACTTCAATTGCAAATTGAAGATAAGCAACTAGATGCTTAGATTGTTCAGGGACACTTTCACCAACCTTAGAGACTATGACTTCCATTGATCTTACTATTCAATATCTAGTGCATGTTTTAACAATACATCAATGTTATTGTTTGAGTTCTAGTGGATGTTTTAAACGTTGTTGTTCAAGTTGAGCTGATTTTCTGATACTACCTGGTTTGATAATAGAATACTTTCAACAGTTTGCACCATTTGAAGGTTGATTTCTGTCTTTTCCCTATTGTTTAAAAGATATTATTCCAGAAGTTCTATGTGATACAGTATAAATTAAAAGGAGAACTCTTGTGCCATAATTTCATGCTTCTCAAAATAAAAATTGCTGATGCAGTTCAACTGTTAAGCAGAATTATTTTGAGGGCAACCAGAGGAAATTGGAACGAGCATAAAAAAGAAGACAAGGACACTTGAAATTTGAATAGTGGAAAGCAAAAAAGACACATAGTGTCTCTGCAGGTTTGCAGAAAATCTCTCAAAAATTGCTCTTTTTTCATAACAGCACCATAGCAAAGATACTTTTCTATCTGTAATGGACCCTAAATTGAAATCATAGAATGAAACCAAATTCAATGAATTGCTAATTCGAAAGTTCATAATGGAATTACTTTCAGTGCATTAACAAAATAAAAAACAATGACAAATCTGCCCAGGTTAGTTCAAGTTCTGAGAATTTACAAGAATCTTCTTATTCTCCAAACTAGCATTGTTTCTTTAAATGCAATGGGTGAGATAATCAAGGTAATTTGGGAATGAGATTTGTGACAAAAAGTGTGAGCATGCAAGGAGAAAGGTGAGGACTCGTTAAGATATCAGTTGATGTGCAATGTTTAGTTCTTGAACCTTATGGTTAATACTTTAATATCAATCCACTTTCAATTGGTACAAGAAACTGTTAAGTGTCAATGGGGGATTTGTCAAAAGTTTTCCCAAGTATCAGTCTACTAGAGGATGTCGACAACATGAAATGGCCTGGCACTAAGAGATCCGATTGGTATCACGGTTACCATGTTTGGAATGTATGGCTCATTCAAAGGGGCAAAAAGTTTAGAAAAGGTTTTGATTTTGGAAAAAATTTAAAACATAAAATTATATTTAAAATAATACACATTTCTTTATAAAAATCAAGTATACAAAAACTTGGTTTATCTTTGTTTTTTTGTTTTAACATTTTTTTTTACTTTCAAATTAGTTATACCTTCCTTTTAATATAATATTATGTAAAAAATGTTATTTATCAATTTTAAAATATAGGTACAATAGAACTTGAATTGACTCCAGCTCAAAAGTGCAGTTTTGATCAAATCTCATCCAAGTTCTTCCAAACATAATAACTTTGATTGGTACTAGGAAATGCATAATATGATATAATCCACGCATATAATAATGGAGAAAATATAATGCAGAATATAGATCTCACACAGTACAAGAGATGTTTGTGGGCCAATATGCCCTAATATCCAATATATGTAGAAATATAGTAAACCCTTGAGGTAGGGTAACACCATATAACACTCCTTACGGAAGAAGCCACTCCACGCTATATCTCCAAGGGACCCCAAATACAATATCATAATTCACACAGATCCTTACAATGATAATTTCTTTATATAGACCTCCTCCTAATAACACAATGGAAGGGTAATCCTAAAGAAGGCCTACTCATCACCTAATATTATTAATTACACAAGTTGTCCATATGACATAATATAACTAACATAAGGGATGTGTGCCACATGTTGGCATCTCCATCCACCTATATACCTTATAATCTCATATCCCTAGGTACATAACATAATACCACCATGATGACAAACATATGAATCACCAAATATAGGGAAAAGTAGCACCAGTATGAGTCCATGATATGGACAAGTATTCAACACCATAAGTAATCAGGTGGAAAGATCATCATGTGAATGCTCAATTAATGAACTTCAATCCAGAAATGTTGAATGTTTTTAATTATGTTTTAAAAAGAGTAACATGATCTTAAGTAGTTTCATATCCTCTGAGAAGCCGCAAAGAGTCCTAATTATGTGGTGTCAGATACAAGATGAGTGTCTTTCGGATAGCTCATCAGAACACTATGATAGAGACTCATTTCTGTACTAGTTTTCACTCTGCAATACAAATAAAATACTTCTGTATTTCATGAATGGTGTCACAATTTGTGTTTATAAAAATTTAATAATGGATATTTTCTTTAATATTGTCTTTTACTTAATGCAATCTTGCATCTCTGTAAATTGCTAGATAATAATTCATCTTTCTGAGGTAAGACTTGGATGAGAAGCAATTGTTCTCCCACAGCAATATTCCAGTGCCTTGGATGTAAACCTAGACTATAACACCTCCTTTCGTTGGATTGTAACCTTAACAACCACCTTTATTTCAGTCCTGCCACTGAACATTGTGGATTCCTCACTTCAGTGAAGTTGTGCAACTATGTTTCAATCGAGATGTCAGAAAAAAAAAAGTGCACAAGAAGGAATCCAAGAGGTTCTTGAGACAATAATAGCATTGGCCTCTAATAGAAAGTTCTGCAACTTGTTAGGCAGCATCAAATCTCATAAGTAAAGGAGACAACCTAAAAGTCAAAATATCAAAACTGTGTCCTTTTTGATGTAAAATAAATGTTGTAGCATAGTGCAAGCAGAGATTTGACTTCTACTAGGTTGTAACCTATATACTATTTAGCTAATGCCCTTTCAAATATGGAACGAAGTTCTAGTAAATAGTTGAACTTTATCATCCTTATCAAATTTGGGCTTCTACCAGGTCTAAGACCAATTTACTTCCCAACCTAGAAATGGATGCAGGCTTTTTTATTACAATTTGTTTGTCTATATATTCTTGGGATAATACATTTATTAATAACCAAATAAAATTCTAGTAACTATTAGAGCCACTAATGGTGTAGTTTATAGGAAATTTATTTTACAAGAGCCAATTCATGGAGTTCTAATGAGAAGTATCTAATTATTTCCCTTTATGTGCTAAAATTTTTATGGTCGATTATGTAGCTATTAGACAGTCATTGTACAAGACATATGTCCATTCTGTTTATTTCATATGTAAATATTTAGTAATTTCACCAAATTTGAGAAACTATGTTAGTAATAAACAGAAGGGAATAAATTCTTAACAGAAACTCGATGTATAACTTCAACATGGCATAAAAAAAGGAATGTTATATGAAGACCACTTATTAAAACTGATAATGCAAAAATGCAGTCATGTTACCCTCAAATTGCTATTATGCTGTAGCAGAGAAGGACAAAATATTATTTCACCTTTATGTTCTACTAAATCGCACAAACTTAGATGCTTCAATCAATAAGTTATAAGCATTAAAAAGCATCATGAGATTATTAATAAACCAGTCATATGTAGTGGAAATTTTTATTCACTATACTCTAGAGTACTAACTTTGACTCCATTTCAGAACTTCGTGAAAATTATAAAACTTTGCTTACCTCTTCCTCAGCCTTCTGAAGATTGGAACCCTTTCTTTCATATATTCTCCTGTAATGTGAATCACTTAGTGCATATGAATTAGCTCTACTGCAAAGCTTGATTAGCTGTCTCTCAGCTCCTCTCAACCTGATGAATAATTTTTGCATAATCCAAAAAACACGAAATTCAATTCAAAGAACCTTGGCCAATGTCATTTTTTCAAAGAGATCAGGAAATAGGACATAACAATCATGCTCTAATGTTTAAGAAACATCACAGACAACACTGACCTATAGCTTTTACCAATATGCTTCAAAATGAGGCCATGCTCTACAATGACCGCAGGAAAAAACACTTAAAAATAATGGCAATCACATACTGACTATATCCATAAATAACTGAATGCAATTTTTCTTTACCAGTTAAAGTCAGAAATTTGTGATAAGCAATAGATTTGGCTTTATCCTCTCAATCAAAATGTATGAAAGCATATTCACATTTGCTACCAAAAATAAACTCTTTAAGTGTAAATAAAAAGTCTCAGAATGAACACTGCAAATGCACCCAATGAATCAAATATTGAATTTCGGTGGCTGAAAATTATGCCATGTTACATGCAAGTATAAAAAAAACATGAACTGAAAAATGGTGATGGCAAAAATTTACTACCTTGAGAAGTTATGATGAAGTTTTTCCAATGCCAAGTTCTCCAACTTCAGAGATGCTTCCATGATATTGCTAATGTACCTGGATAATTCTAATTGACTCTGCTTCTGCTCCATTTGTAAGTCTACTTGCATTCTTTGGAGGCAGTCCTCAAGTTTTTGCACTTTTGTCTCAAAGAACTGTTTTTTTTGCTCTTCTTCTTTAATCTGAACCATGGCCTGCTCCAGTGCTACTTTCTTTTCTTCAAAAGATTCTTTGATTGCAATTGTTTCTTTTTTCTGTTTATCAATTTCTCTTTGAGCCAAGGCTAAGGCATAATCTTTTTGTGTAATGATTCCTTCAATATCTGTTCCCTGCTCTTCCTCCTCCTTCATAATACTGCTCACGGCATTTCCCCTATCTTGGATAGCATCCTCAAGCATCAATTTCTCCTTCCTTGTTTCTTCCAAAACTCTTAAGGCTACATCTGCACGGTATCTGTTTTCTTCAACAGCTTCCTCCAGCAAACTAACTTGCCTTTTCAGTTCATCTTGTTCTCCCTTAGCTGAATCTAAAGCCTTCTCTTTTTCCATTAGAAGCGTTTCAATATAAAATTTATTTCCTTTTAGCTCTTTCCATTCTTTCAACATATTCTGAAACAAAACATGTAGTTCTTTATATTCATTTCCCTTCAGTTCAAGCACATTCTCCATTGTTGCTATCTTCTGCCTCTGATTTTCCTTTTCCATTAAGACTAAACTCATACCCCTATCTTTATCATGGATCATCTTGTTAAGTGAATGCTTCTGCTTTCTAAGCTCTACACATTCCTTCAACGCCATATCTAAGGCAATTGATTTCTCCTTGATAACCTCTTCAAAACAAATTCTCAGTATGTCTATTTCGTTCCTGTTTTTCTCTTCCATTTCTTCCCTTTCATTTTCCAACGCTACTATTTGACTCAATAAGTAGGATTCTCTTGATGACTTATCTAGCTCTTTACTGTCAGATGATGCTTTGAATTCCCTTTCTTTCCCTGTATGAAGCTCTGTCATTTTTCTATCCTCAGCTTGCAATTCATCCTGTAAATTAGAAACCATTCTAGAGTTCTTGTTTTCAAACCTTCTTGAGAGGATCAATTTTTCATTCTCTTTCATAACTTCATCCAATTTTCTGGTCGTGTCATTCAGCACTTTTCTTAAAACACGCATCTCACTGTCATTGCCTTTCTCCCTCAAAATGTCCCGCTTAAGCCTGTAAATCTCTTCTGTTTTTTCAGCCAGAACGCGATCCTTATCCCTTCTTGTTGCTGCGACAACCCTTAAATAATGGGATATTAATTGCTCTTTTGACATTCTTTTCAATGGTGCTTCCAAAATGATATATGCTGTATCTTCTGAGAGACTGTTTGATAAATAAGGCTCTCCATTCAAGCAGCCTTCACAAACTTTTGTCATCTCATAAATTTTGGTATTTTCCTCTTGCACTGCCAAAATATTCATGTTTCCATTGTTAGCTATTTGTGACAGATAAGGTATGAATGAAATCCCATTTGAATTATTACTGCATGGTTTTACTGATTTCTCAGACTTCAGCAACTTGCACTCTTGGTGCAAATTTGAGGCCTGCTTTTCTAATGCCAGTGCTTCCACATCCCATCTAGATTCAAGCAATCCAGAAAGAAAAGATTTCTCTTTCTCTGACCTTCCCAGAAGATCATTAACAACTTGTTTTAAAGTTTCCCCTTTTTTTGTAAGCTCACTGGTGCTTTCAATAGGATGCACGTTCTGCAGCAATTCATTCTGATTTTCCAAATGAGAAACTGATGTATTTTTTACCAAGATTGATCTATCTGACAAAGCAATCTTCTCATCCTTTTCCAAAAGAATTCTTTCTATATCCTTTACCTGCAAATTGTCTTCTTTTGATCCCAATTGTTTTTGCCAAGATTCATCTCCATTTGAGAAACAGATTGAGTCATTATCCATTTGTATTTTATTAAGATGGCTGATCAAAGATAACTTCAAGCTTCCTTTTCAATTTACTAACTTCTGCAATTTCCATATCCTGTCCTCCTCCCATTCAAATGAATTTCTTCATAACCTTTTATCAATGAATATTATTCAGCCTCAAGATCCGACTCGTGAAAATAACAACCTTATGTTTCAAACATCAAATAATTAATAAATCAATTTGCAAACACTGTTCAAAGTTATCCCCTCAAAGCATTTTCTGTAGAAGACTTTCTGCTGTGAAACTGTGGTGGAAAAGAAGATCGATATGAAATTTAAGCTTTGAAAACTAGTTCCACTCAAAACGGCAAGTCATGGGAACCATACTCCATGCTTGACAAGCACATGATAAAATTGGTAAGTTTGACTGGCCAAAATACGAATATAAATGATGTGCTCTGCCATTAAAACCAACAAAATTCAAATTTAAGAAAGTTAAGAAAGGATAAGTGTTCATACTTGAGAAATTTGGAAAAAAGACCTACCACTTTATACTAGCTTTTACGCAGTGATATCGTGAGATACTTCAATTTGATAACAATCCAAAGAAGACTATGTCTTACAGTTCTACCAGCATTATGTACAACACTATCAAAAGTACAATTTCCTATACTAGTAACAAACATGTAAAACCACCAGGCAAAGTCAATCAAATAAAGATTCTCTACTACAGCTCTTTTTCATCCTGATGATGGATCACAGAGTGTGATCCAAAACGTTGATGCAAACAAATCGCACGCAATTGAATCCAGAAAAAGCACACTTTCATCAATATGAACTATGGAAATCATGTCTTTAAAAGAATGTCTAATCTGATGCATCCAATACCTGGTTGGCAACAGTGCCAATTTTCAAGAGCTATTGGTTACAGCACAAGTATTCATTTATAACCTAAGAACTAAATTTTTCATTTACTTGACGAGGCAAACTTCAATATTCGGAAGAATCTGTCTACATCTTAAGATACTGGTCCACAAGCATTTGAGAAGTTGACCAGCTATGGTTTGATTATAATGGTAGGGGGGAAAACACGCAAATGTTAGATGGGGTGTTATAATGACAGCTTGACAACAGAAAAACAATGTTATATGGACTGGAGAAGCCTCTTAATTGGTCATAGAATCCACTTGGGTAATCTAGTCAGAGGGGAAAAAATATGTACTGGAGAGGGAAGAGTTCAACAAAAGGGGATCTTTCAGATCCAAGTTATTACACACAATTTTCCCTTAATTAATGCCCATTTAATAAAGCACTCAAAATAATAAGTGAACTTCTATACAAACACAAAAAGGCCATATAAAGTATAAACCTCAGAAAGCACCCTCACTGACAAAATAATCATTGTACAACCACTACTTTGATGTCCCCGACTAATCAGCCATATAAAACACTGATGTTGAAGATTTTGAAGGTGGCTTATGATTTAATCATAAGACCATTACAGAGCTCAACTCCTCGTCTCTTGAGAATGATGCTGCAGACACTTCATCAACTTGGACATCTTATGTCAAGTTTACTTCATTGTCCCTTCATGACATAAAAAGATGAGCTTTTCACATTTTGTTGACCAACCTGATGGAGCTCCCAACTTGCCCCTTAAGGGTACAGTTTAGTTAGCTCCAGATATGTCCATTCATTCCATCAACAATGTTTCTCACGTCTCCACAAAATAAAAGTATTAGCCATTTGGGAAATACATCTTTATCTCATTCTTTTGTTAGCAAACCATCATTTAACAAAATTAGTTGGTTAACCCCAATTCAAATGAAAAGGATGCACTGGAGGCCAGTGGAGGAAGTGACGGAATAAACTCCCTTGGTCACAATTTCATTTGTACTAAAAGGTATTGCAACCTACTGTTAGTAATAATATTAAATTATTAATAATATTTTAGTGTTATTCCTTAGAAGATCAGATGCCTTAAATACCTAATGTCTCAACACCCCTTCTCCCAATTCATTTATAATGTTATTTTGAATACCAATAAACTATAGTAAAACAGAATGTACCTTGTCAATTATTATATATGCTGTATACCAAGATTCTTAGAGCTTCTCTGTTATTTAATGTCTAATACCTATTCACCGTATTATTGTTCTACCATTACCTGTTCCCCATTTCCTGCGTTGTTTAATTTCTCTAAATATGCTGGCTCCTTGTGTAGAAAAATGGAACCATCTTCAGGCATTTGTTACTCTGCATTCTAAGTCAAACACTTTTTTCTTAGTGGCGAATATGTAGCATGTTAATATATGACTCATTCTTCAAAGAGATATGCTGGCTGTTCTGATATAAGTGGCAGCTCAACACAGTGAGCTTTTTCCACATGCAGTGGCCCCAAGCAAATCTTCTTCTACACGTTCCAAGTGCAAAAAGATAGACAATCAGAGAACCCTAAGGCATACCCAGCAATGCCCTGCCATTATAGAGCTAAACATAAACATTTGAAATGTTTGGTCAACAGTTTTGTCATCATATGCAACATCATGAAAGTTACTTATCAGCTTCAAATCAGAAACTTGTTTGTGACTCTTCAGAGTCTTGAGACAAGTTCATTCTTCCTGTTTTGTAGGCCTATGCACTTACACATTGTGTGTACATACATACATTTCCTATGACAGCACACAGTGGAGTTTCCTACGTTAGCTATTGCCAAATCATATAGTCAGGTATTTTGTAGCCAGTCAACCTCAAGCAGATATATGTACATGCAAACTGCCATTATAACTCCATGTGTGCAACCCACTCTCATGTACAGAGAATCCACACACGTCTCTTGGGGCACACCCTAGCTTTTGGGTACAAGGAACACATGCACATCCTTAATGCCTGCAGATGTTTACATTACATATTGTGTAATCTATATTGGATCCTATCGGCTCCTTTCATATTCCAATGACTTAGATGTGTTTAAATGCACATATTAAGATAATTGTTTGTATCTTACTTCATTCCAATATGGAATCTTAAGTTCTTAATCTTGTATGTCCTACGGCTTACATACTTGGAATTTCTCCTTTGGTTCTCAGCTTAGGTTGCATTCGTTCCTTCTGCAATAATATTAATAATTTTCACATTTATAGTCCATGTGCAACTGTTAGACATTCAGGCAACCACCAAAGGCATACCAAAAAGGTACTTCCAGCATTAGACTGCCATAATCTAGTACAATAGCATCACAATCAAGCATGTCCTGTAACTGTTTAAAGGACCAATCATTCAGATTGGTGAAAGGGCCTCTTCTAAGGAAATAATAATTATTGGCCCACACTGTCAGCTTTGCAGCAGTCATAAATGATATATACATAAAATAATATGTATCAAGGCTATATAAGAATACTAAAAAATTATAAAAAAGAATTGAATAACAGAAAAATTGGCAGTACTAACGAGCCTCTAAAAGCATCAAAAATACAAAAAAAGTTAACAACAAAAGACATCTATCATTATTAAAACATGGATCGGACAGTGCTCAAAATCCCAACTTACATATTTGCTATATCAAAAATTGAATTGCATCTAAGCTTAAAGTTCATTTTTACTATTTATAGTTTTCCTTTCATGCTATTTTTACGTTTTCGACTTTTTGGGGAGGATAATTTTGCTTAAGGTGCATAGATGCACAGGTCACATGTGGGAAACAAATCTCAGTTTCAGGTTGCATTTTGAGGGAGTGATTGGTATGTTCTGGGAGAAAGCACATGAAATCAGTACCAGGTCTGTGATATATTCATACACACACAGACATTAATTCTTTGACCTCATTTACTGAGAATTTTGGGCCAATCGTCTTTCTCTAGGAATGGCAAAACTTTAATTGCAGTAAAGTGAATAAGCCTTGAAAATTGCGTGCTGACACTAATGAAGTTCAAGATGACAAAGGAAGGGTACAGTAATATTAGTTAGACTTTGACCATTTCTATCTGTTGACATTGTTAATTAGGTTCTAGCATCAGTGAGGTATATATTTTCTATTGTTTGATTGTTTTTGACTGAAACCTGGACAAATTCAATCCTGTTTGACCGTCTATAGCAGCTGACATCAGTGAAGTCAATAGTGACATTGATTGTCCTTAACTGGTTGACTTAATTAATGATATCAAGTTTCCACAATCCATAATGTCAATTGCTAAGTGATTTCTGGCTTCAATTGTGTGCAAATTTTTTGCATCAACGTTTTGGATCACACACCATGATCCATCATCAGGATGATAGCAAAGAAAAAGAAGGAGAAAAAATGGACAGTTGCAGACCAAGATCAATCTTAAAAAGACAAGGAGGAGAGAGGGAAGGATACACGTGGGCCAAGGCAAGGCATTAAAAATTAAAGGAAAAAAGACCACAAGGAACACTAATAAAAATAACTAAACAAAAAATTGATACAACACCAAATAAAATGACAAAGAAAAATTAAATAGACAGTACAAGAAAAGAGAGATAAAAGAAACAAAGAAAAGGACTATAAAGAAATTAAAAAATCAAAAGGAACAAACAAAATTAAATAGACAATTGACTTAACTTTGATTAGTTTTTATCATCTTCTCTTACGATTATCATTTATTCCGTTATAGCTTACTTGAATGATTAAAAACTGTAATATCGTCCTTAAGTACAATTTTATTTGTCTGAGTTTTACCAAGTCTAGTATTGAGCTTCCTTGTTTGAGGCAGAATAATCTCTACTACTGAGCCTCCATGTCTAAGATGAGTCAAACCTTGGTACTGAGCCCCTTTGTCCTAATATGGAGACCAGCTCCAATGATGAGCACCCTTGCTTTGACAAGGAGCCACCTTTTGTGTTGCGCCTTACTAAATTGCTTACTGAATTGACTCTAGAGCTTGCTAGAAAGAGGAGCTGGTTGGAGTCCCAAATTAGATACACCTTTCCCACAATCAACATAAAGAGTTGCCCATCTTCAGACACTATTTGGTTAAGGTAATCCTTTACACTAGACCTATATGTTTCTGTTTCTTGTATTCTACTACCACTTGGCAGACACCAATATTTCTTTCGTTGCAGGTATCACAGAGGAGATGGTCCTAAAAAACAGTAAATTCAACTGTCATAACAAGGGGACCTCGTCCCGTCCTTATTTTTGACAATCTGGAGAGATTCTAACTTTTCAATCAATTTCTTTTCCCCACCTTCCTTATCAATCAAACCTAAAACAAGCAGCTTGAAACAAATAAGGGGTCACATTGCCCCACTCTCGCATAGACATAGGCCTCACAGCTGTAAGAGACAGACGTCCACACTTTGTCTTCCTGTGTTAAGGCATATTCCCTAGGATCTAAATATTTATTTGTATTATTACCTCTAGCTTTTAAGGAAAAAGGAAAACTAAAGAAAGCCTTGTACATGCATTCATAAATATAGAAGATGAATAATTATATTTCAAATATATATAATATCCGAATAATGGAATATGAAACAGAAAAACACAACAAAAAATGCTGGAATGAATTGGATGTTAACACATCCACCAGTTGTTGTCAAGCATCTGAACTCCACCGACAGGGTGACTAATATTATGTCCATCGTGTTCTAAAGTTGAAGGAACAACTTTCGTTCCTTAAAACATAATTTATGTGATTTGCCTGCTGATGTGCACTGTGATTCTATCAAACAATCTACGTTATGTCATACTAGTTTTCACCTGGAACAGTGTTTTCTTGTGTGTTTTGTCAGCTGATTATCTGCTTTAAATAGTTTGATGGTTATTGTCTATCTTAATCCATCTAAAAATAAGCATGCGGAGTCATTATGCACATGCTGATTACCCAAATAAGATTTGAATCGGAATACTTTTATTTTACGGCGCAATCTATCAGGCCACACTCTGTTGGTATAAAGCCTACTAAATTTTGCCAATTTAGTATCTTCTGCTCCAGTCCAGTTCTCAAAAAAACGATTTGAACATTATCTGATTTATTTCAAAAAGCTTTAAACAGGCTCCAATTTACTTTAAAATGCGCCTCGGGGGAAAAGGTGAGTAATTCTTCAACTCTGTTGCAAGTTATTTTAGTAGTTTCCAAAAGCCGCCTTTAATTTAATTAACCGGCACTAACAGTTTATGAGTTAAGGCCTAATTGGGGTAACGCTTTTCTAACTTACCTGTAATGTTCTAAAGTTGTTTTACTCTGCTCTTTCGGAATTAATTAAAAATAACCATCTCGTGCCTTCTTTATGAAGTACAAGTTAAGGGCAGTTTCTATGTTCCCGTGCTCATGTTAGACAGAATCCTCTATACCATAAAGACTACCCGATAACTAATAGAAAAAATCATATTTCAAATTAGAAAACACCTGGCAGAAATTTCAATTGCATGCTATGCTCGCTTCGTAACCAAACTATCATATTTCGAATAAAATAGTTCCCATACCAGGAGAATAATTTTCTTCGCCGCAAAATTTCCAACTCTCTATTGAATGAAACGTATACGCTGCGCTGCAGGCTGCAAACGGTTAAGCAGAAGCTGGAACTGAATATATAATCCCTGTAGAAGTCCCTTGTGTCCTTTTTCTAACAAAAGACCATATTTTACAAGAAAATGAACAAAATATATCTCAGTTCACAGAAACTCATCGACTTCAAATCCGCCGCTATTACGCAAACAATAAACCACCGAAGCAAAGAAAATCTATCCTTAATACACAAACTATTTCAAAGGAAAATCATTACCCTGTGTCACATCTTACAAAACTAAAATCTCTAAATGGGGGAAAATCAACCTAAGAGTGTACGACTATTTTAACAAAAAAGTTTTGATCGGAAAAGGGTTTGAAGCGCTGAAATCAACGAACCATCCAACCTATTTCGCCCCATGTGATTTTCGGATTGCTAATTTGTTCTTTTCTTGCTTTGTATGATATCCTTCGACGACACGTTAATTATTTTATTTGACAGTTTGCGCCGCCAAAGTCGTCGTTTCCCGGGTGTTTTGGTATCGAGTAGTTTGGTATAGTGGGAGTTGTACTGACGTTTGGCAGTTGACCAGGATGCTTTACCCCATTCCGACTAGGCGGGAAGAAAGCTTTTTCGTGACAATACAAAAATCGTCCACCTCCTGTACAGACAAACTTGTCTTTCGCATTGTCGGGGCTTTAAGATTTTTGCTAAAGAATACCTATATCTGCGGAGTCTGCCACCGTATCTCGCACTTTGCCCCTTCTTTTGGGCTCACAGAGTCATTATTTTTGGCTCATTGGCTCAAGACTCAATTACGCGATGACAAAAATACATACGTGATGTGAAATGAATGAAGGGAAAGTTTTTAATAACGTTCATAAGATTAAATAGTCTATGGGACCAAAACAAAGACTTAATTTGTCTTTATGTTCTTTTTCAAATCGGATTTCTGATATTAATTTTTGACTAGAAGGATAGTCATTTGGTTAAATCTTATTTTCCTCAAATAATTGGTGCATATTGTCAACTTTTAAACTGTTCTTGTGTTGAATATCTTCATATGTTGTGCATTCCATGATGAAGTGTCATTTCGTTTCCACTGCGTCCTTATTGCAAAATATGCAAGTTCTTTCTTCCAAAATTTCCTTGGGTATCTTCCACCTCCCAGTGTCACACCTACGATGTGATTTTTGTAATTAGTTGGCACCCTTATAATTATTTCTCTCAATCCAATAAAAAATTAAGGATAGGTCTAATTTTTAGTTTTGTTAAATTTTATATATATTAAAATGGTGTCAACTTTTAAACTGTTCTCTTGTTGAATATCTTCATATGTTGTGCATTCCATGATGAAGTGTCACTTCGTTTCCACCGCCTCCTTATTGCAAAATATGCAAGTTCTTTCTTCCGAAGTTTCCTTGGGTATCTTCCACCCACCAGTCTCACACCTAAGATGATGTGATTTTTGTAATTAGTTGGCACCCTTGTAATTATTTCTCTTAATCCAATAAAAAATTAAGGATAGGTCTAATTTTTAGTTTTGTTAAATTTTATATATATTAAAATGGTGTATATGGACATATTCACATTCTTTAGATGATGTGAAGATAATTGTTGTGGATATGGAAAAAGGTGATCGAGTGGAGGGGTGACTTATCAATTTGGCTTATTTGCTTGTGGGATAATAAAAGACAAATAAATAGTAGTAAAGGTATTGGTTAGGTTGTAGAGTTCTTGAAATATGTTGAAAAGTGGTGTTTGTGAGTGGACAGTTATTTTCTAAAATGGCAATTTCTTCAAGGAGAAGAGTAGTGGAACAAGCAAAGTTTTATGTAATATCTCTCTCTCTATCAAATTAGATTACAATTTGGGACACATGTGAAATCAAGTCAATAAATTGTATATTGAGTGTTTAAACAAGTTGTTTGGTTTAAATGAATGTTTGAGTGTGTTTGTTTATTTGAAATTATTTATTTATGTTTAGATGTATTGGTTGAATTATTTAAGTGGTTTGAATGTTGAAATATTTGTTTGCATATGTTTGAATGTTTTGAATGTTGGTGATTTTCTTTATTTTCTTATTATTTTGTTTTTTTTTTATGTTTTAAGTGAAATTTGTAAGTTAATGTGATTAAATCAATTGATTTAATTAAAAAAAATTAATACAATTTATTTTAAATTTTTGTTTTGAATAAATGAATTATTAGTGTATTTTTTACTACTTGGTATTCTTAGCAATACCTAAGAAGTTCATTAAAAATTTTACCTCTCACCTTTGGGACTAGTTAAGTTCTAAGGTTGATGAACATCTATGGTCAAAATTGCTAAATGAATAGGCCCAACAACAAGAGAAGGCCCTCTATCCTATACTTTGAGTTATGCAAGGCTCATGAGGGTGTTTCTTTAGATCTCGTGAATATAAATGGTAATGGTTACAAATATAATAGTCAATTGAATAATTTTATAAGAAACTATTAACTCAAATTATTGATCATTCAAAAGTCTTTTAAAATATGTTTGGGAATTTTGATAAATTCTTCTGAAACTATCTACACATAAACAAGGCCTTTTAAAGATACATATAGACCTAATTTTTTTGTCACTGTCACTTGGTGTGTTGACTCACGGTAGAGTTAGAAGAGATCTTGAAATATATAAAAAATGAATTTTCCATATATATAGAAGTAGTGGTATTTAAAGTATGGTTACCACAAGCATTTCCCTTGTACTATTAAAGGAATTATGAAAAAACATATAAAGTAAGTCACATATCATAAGAACTTTCATTTAAAATATGAAGTGAGTGACTAGAACCAGTTGTAATTGATGCCTTATATCCTATGTAGTAGAGTCACAAATTAAAACATCAAAGCAACCACACATGCAACCTACATTTTTAAATATACAAGTGATGTATGAATCTTTGGATTGAAAAGCTCAAGTGCTCAATTGCATTTTCATTCACCAAAATACAAATCATGCTTAGTTATCCTTCATTAGAATTATTTATCTCACATATTGCATCTAAAAAGATTTACAAGAAATACTTGATTGCAAACTAATTAAATTGCAATACAAATATAACAAATGTGTGTATATAATTTAGAGAAATAACTTGAAATGAGAAACAAAATGAGGGAGAAAACCTATAAGTTGAATCAAAATATTTTTTACATCCATTTATTGAAAAAAAAATGCATGTTTGCTTACAATGGTTTACTCAAGAAAATGGCCCTCACTATTACCTCTAATTGAAATTATTACACTATAATTAAGTGGTATATAGAGTTTATAATCCTTTATACATCATGTAGATAGCATCTATGTAGAGATAAGTGATAAGGATTACATCACTTGAATTATTGACACTTGTCATAGTATCACAATATTTTAAAACATGGATATATTTGCAAAAACTTTCAAATGTTCATAAAAATGAGAAGGTGGGAAAATATTGGATGTTGGAGGCACTCCAAAGGGAAATTAAGTGGTGTTGTCAAAGATAACTACACTTAGATTTAGAATGTAGGCCTAATGAAGGAAGAAAATTATCATTTGAATGTTCAATTTAGCCCCTTACACATTATAACATAATCACATGTGAACAAAAGAAGCACATATACCAACATGAAGTATGTGAATTTTTAAATAGCCTCTTCTCCTTTCATAAATGTGAATGATCTCTTCAAGAAGGGTACATTAATCCCTTGTAATTTTTGGCTTCTTGATGCAGGAGCACCCAAGGCCTTCAAGGAGCTCTTCAAAGGTCAGAAGTGTGCAGGGGTCAGGAGGACCTTTCCATAAAATCAAAACATCAGTTATAATCTTTTGAAGCCTATAATGGCTTTTGAAATGGGAAAGAACTTGAAAGGAGTCAATTGTCCTAAGGGTCCTGATAAGGACCCTAGGACCAAAATGCTTTGTAAATGGAAAAATAATGCTCTAGGAGGTTAGATAGGTTTATTATGATTTTATTGTGTAAAATGAAGTTGGATATTAAGGATCCAATGGTTTTTAGATATTAGAGTTTAATAAATTGCAAATTGGAAATTCAAATTTTTGAAAATCCACTTTAGGCGGGAAAATGAGTTTTAGGTGTTTAAGAGGTAATTATGCATTGTAATCAATCCAAAACGGTTTGGTCAGTTGGGGAATGGGTCTATAACCCCAAAATAATAATTTGTACAGAGGTTGATCAATTAGAGAGGTGACTGTATGGACTGCTATAGGAAATAGTGAAAGAAATACAGTTTTCTTGTAATTTCTTTGAGTTTTTTGATGAGTTTTTTATTTCCATTGAAGTTATGATCATTTGAATTGTGTAGGAACTTTAATTTACATGTTTTGAAACCCTTATAGGTTCTGAGAGCAATAATAAATAATTTTACTGTACAATACATTGACTGTCCTCAAGAAAACACAGAATTTAGACTAGTTTTGAGGGTTTTTCATGGATAAATGATCCATTTCATGGGAACTATGACTGATACCAATGAAATGGATCATTATTAACTTGTATAATACCACTCTAACAATCTAAAAGTGCAGGAAAGAAGAATCAAATGGTGTACACCAAGATTTGATAGTGAAAGGTGCTTGAAGATGGAGGCTAGGGCATAGCAGTAGAAGATATGCCTTAATGAGGGGTATATTTTTGAGTTGGGATAGACTAAATATATTTTCCTAGTGGTGTAGAATCAATGAGAAATTTCTATAAGTGATTGGAAGGTTAGTTTTCAAGAAGCCCTAGTTTTCAGGCAAGTTAAGGAGGGTTTTGTGTTTGAGCATGTTAGGGGTGTCATAGAAGCCTAAAAACTTGGAATCCTTGGTTTTGAGTCATTTTAAGCGACTGTTGAAAGTTTCATGTTTAGGGGTTAAGTTTAAAGAGGGGTTGCTTTGGAAAAGAGGGCTAATTAGGCCTAGTTTTTGAGGAAACAACAGATTTTGGTTGGTGAGTTCTGAAACAAGTGCCATCATGGAGTTGATATGTTGTTTTCCATCATAAAAAAACTTAATCAGTCACTATATTGGAATTTCCTTTGGAATATTTGTGAGCAAAGCCAAAAATTCTTCACTAGAGGCCTAATTGGGCTAGAAGGCTACTTAAGGAGCAAAGGTGAGTTTTGGTCTAAGACAGAGGGTTAGGGCTTGAAAACCATTCAAGTCAGGTTAGGTTGATCCCTTTGAGATCACTCCAATGGTTTGGAACCATAAGGGAAGCCAATAAGTCATGAATGCAAAGTTGAGGCCTTATCTCCATGCTGGCGCCTAGATGAAAGGTTGAGAGTGAATCATTGTTAGTCTTGTAACTTGGTGTTTCTTTCAAAGTCCCTGACCCTCTGCATCACTTCTATTTTAAATGGGATTAAAATCTATCAAGATTGCATCGTCCTTGGTACATCTAACCTTAGTGAGAGGCCAAGGACCTATCCTCTACCATAGGTTTTATTATAAATATTTTGGAAGTATCTACCATTAGAGTATTGAGAAAGTTTGGATTGAAAATCTAAACACACCTATAATTCCTCACTAGATTGAGATTCATAAGATATTTAAACTAGAAAATCCACAATAGTCTCAATCCACTCTTACCTTTTTCTTCATTGGAATGACAAGCTAATTTCTCAAAGAGTTCCTTGTTATGTAACAAATTACCATGATATTGAGAAAATATCATAATCCATCTATAGCCTATACCATGCCCCTTATCCTCACTTTGTATGTTCTTTTACATCCCACATGATAACACAAAAAACTGGCATGGGCTATATTGTCACCATGTCGTATGATATTTGAACCAAAGATATTTGCATCACTACATTGTCCACTAAACTAGAAACACGCTAGAAATCACATGACATTATTTGTGATTTTCTAATTATATCAACTTTATTTCATTTCAACTCTAATTTTCTTTTAATACTACCCTTTTATTATGGTATATTTGTTTGTTCTCTCCTATAGTTGTTCCCTCCAATATATGACTTTGTATTGTGAATTTGAAATAATGGTTAAAAATAATAAACAAACAAAAATTAATATTTTTTACAAATGAGCCTAACTATTTTTTATACTCCTCGTCACTTAGTCAATTTACCTCTATGATTGTTTTCAATTTGTTTGTTGTAGCAACATATCCAACATCTAAGGCTACTCTCTCTTCTCTAATAAAATAATTCCTCTTTGTTTCAAGAGCTATAGCTTTATCTATTTGATGACTAAATAAAATTGGGTCAATGTTTTCATCTTTCAATTAAGGACTCATAAAGGCATACACTAAATCATTAAATCCATCCTTCTAGATCCACATCATCTTTAGTTTTTTACTTGAATCCTCCATAGCTAAGATTTTACATGCAATAAAGACTATAGTTTCTTAATTTTATCCTTCAAGACCACCTTTATTTTTCCCATGAAATTAGAAATGTCATATAATAACTTTGACTTCATACAATAATTTCTTAGGAGCTCACTGGTGTATTTTTATCATTCTTGCATATTTTTTTCATGATAGCTACTCTTGGAAGTTATTTGACATTTATTTTAACCAATCCTAGATTAAAATCATTTTCTTGACCTAGGTATTTTTGGATATTTATGTTACACTACCATAGATCATCAACCATCCTAATAAGGTTTGACATCCTAGCTTTAATAACACCTTTAACAAGCTGAGATTCAATATCGTGCCTAGATTTGATTATTGATGTTTATTTTTCTCCCTCAAAATCCTTTAATAGGCTCGAGTTAATTTTCTTATTTCTTCTTGTAAAGTATTGACATCTTAAGATAGATTGGGAGGAGGCATAAGTGTTATCATGCTCATTTCTTGGATTTGTGCCATGAGGGTTTATCATAGCCCTTTGATTGTTGCATTCTCTCACCAATTTGGCACTTTCTTTAGTAATTTATTGACTTCATCTTATAGATTGTTAATTAAGCTTCATTGAACACAACTATATGAACTCCAAGGTATGTTACCTCTAGAGAAGAAATGTCTCCAACTCTCCTCATGTTTAATTTCCCAAGAAGTCCCTAAGGGTCCTCTTATATTATGGGCTTGCATACATTCATCTCACCTAGATGGGATCATATTTAGAGATAGAGTAGAACTTTATGGCTTTCTCAACACTTGTAAACTTGTCACCATGATCACTTCTTAACTTAAAGTATCAAAAGATAAAGTGGGTGTTATATTCCATCTAGGGAGAATGAGATAGGTACAGTTTCTTTTATTAACCTTCTTGATTACTAAGGGGTCATTTTTTTAGTATTTATTTTATATTTGAATGATGCACTTTCAACTATACATATTTCCTCCACCATCAACATTTCATATTACATTTTGGCTTTTGCGTCTCTCCTTACCTTAGCTTTCATTTTAAATACTAACAAATTTTAAATTTGTCAATGTTGATGAACTCATTATTAGAAATGAACATATCATAGGGCCTTTTTCTTGTTCGTAAAAAATTCCATCCCCATGAAATAATCTCAGCATAGTTGAGGCTTTTGGGGATGCATGGCTTGAATTTTCTAGTTATACATAACATATGAGATTACTTCCTTGAGAGAAAAATAGGAAGAATATATGAACCTCAACATCCCATGTGTCTTCATAACTTACAAGAGGTTGTGAAGGAATCTAAACTCAAATCTACCCAATGTCTCTTCATGATTGAGTGGAATAATGTTCAATTGTGGCTCAACAAAATAATGTTAAATCATAGGGGCCTTATCTCTAGACTAAATTGGTTGGGAGATATGGACATTAAGTGTTGGTGATTATTCTAATAGTTTTGGTATATATTCCTTAGAGAACCTCATACTTGGGGTAATACTTGCATAATAATATAGTTATCCTTCATGTGTATAGCTAAAACAATATATATTCCTTAGAGAACCTCATACTTTGGGTAATAAGCATAATAATATATTTATCCTTCATATGTATAGCTAAAACATCATCCTCCTTAGGTATTTCTCTTAGTGTAATTACTCCCAATGTTTCTATATCATCCATTTTCTTCTTCACTCTATGGGAACTTTGATTTCACAATAAGCCCATTTATATTTTGAGTTGTTTAACTTTCTTCTCCTCTCAACTAGTTTTACTGTCTTCCATCTATCTCTTCTCAATTATTTATCAACCTTGTCTATACAATTTCTAACAAGTTCCTCCTTCTAAAGATAGTTATACTCATACCTTGATCCATCCACAACTCTTTTCATAGTATTGATGAAAAATTTAGGGTCATAGTTCCTTGCACCTACCCTTTTAATCCAAAAGACACTAATTTTATTATCCAATCTCTCATTTCCCTCCTTCCCCATGATAGTAAAGTATAAAAATTAGAGTTTTGGAGTTAGGAATCCCTTCTTTTTCTATCTCAAAGATTAGATATGGTAAGAATAATATATTTTCCACATTGATTCTAGGAATTGCACCCTATCAAACACCCATATTGGGAGTTTATGTGCAATGACTTATGCTCCATATCCTAATTACTATGTAGTTTTCATGTAAATACCAATCACCATATTGTGGCTAATATTTAAATCAAGTATACGGTCATGGAGCCTATAGAAATTTTGAATCTTGTTTGTCAATATTGGCCTATTATAACCCAATTTCCCTAACATAGAGGTGATAAAATGATCCTCAAAAATATAGTGTTAATCTCAAGGATTATGTTTATTCAAATGAGGATTCCACATTTGAATTGAGTTGATTGTTCTCTTAATAAATTCATCAAAGACCAATTGAATTCCTAATTGCTCCTCCATTCTCTTAACAAAACATATATATGAACATAACAAAGGAGTGAATACCATTTGAATGATTTAGTTCAACAATGATTTTGATGGTTGAATAATTTATCTTATACATTATTGGCCAAACAATATCCATTATTAGCAATTTTATTCTAATGCATATGTTAGATGTGTAAAGTTAAAATCATGGCTTCTTTTGGCATCTTTTACACTACATCAATTTCCTATGAATTGATGAATCCCTTTGTAAGTATCCTTCAATTTTTTTCTTATAAAAACACTCTAATTCATCATTAGTAATTAGCTCTAGCAGTCAATCATCTCCTTTAAACTTGTAGTGGAGTAATCACTTGGCCCTATAGTTGGTTTTATCCTTCTTGTACTCAATGACCTATGCCAATAAATTTAATAATTATTGGTTGGTATAGTTTATGCTATAAATTATCTTAAAATTTTCCTTCTTAATAGTAAATTACCTCCCCCCTTGAGCATCCGTCATCGAATGAATTTAAGGGTTATAAATTTTAATTTTCCACTAAACCAATTCTAGATCCACAAAATAATTTGGCACAAATATTTTTTCAAGTTCCATATCCATGAGTTACATAGATGATTCATGTTAAAATACTTCATAAAGAAAACCATAAACAAGTTCCACTTAGTCTTGAATGTGAGAGTATACCCAATATTATAAATTTCATGCATTATGTGGTTAGTCAAGATACCTTTACAGTGGATTTCTTAAATTACTTTATTTTCCCATGGGAATTTCCTTATTAGGTATTTGGAAATACTAAATTTGGATGACTTATATGCCATTGCAAGGAGATAGGACTTAGTATGCAGGGCTTTAATATTTTGAGATTAAATTCAAAATAAATGATATAGATAATGATATGGGATGAAACAAATTTTAGAGTATATCATGAAAAAAATATGGTTTTGAAACCAAAGCAATAAACCTTAAGTGGATTTTTTTGTACAAAATAAATATACGTAAGATTATATATTGATCAAGGATTTGAATTATCTAACCTCTGAGAAGCATGAAATAGAAATTAGAGGTCATAACTCTATGAGACAAGTAACATTGACATATTATTTCAATAATATTTTTAATTATATCCTTAGCAACTCCTTTTGCTTAAAGATATTGATTGATGATCTCATTTCCTACTCAAACTAAGAAGTTCCCTCCTTTTGAGTTTATTAGCCAAATAAATATACAGATCTAATACTAGTTGTTAGGAATAGGATCGTAGAGCAATATACAATAAAATAAATTATATTTAGAAACAAAATCTTATAATAACACAAAACAAAAAGACACAAATATACATGGTTCACCCAATATGGGCTACGTCCACAAAGAAACAACCAATTCTTCCTTTATTTTGTCTATTAATATGAAGAGATACAACCTAGATCACATCTTCTATAACTTCATCTTTGCTCTCTCACAATCTCCTCACACAATATAATACTCAAGTATAATACAATTCCCTCATAAAAGTGGTTGCCTTCTAGGACAAGAAAAAACTAACATAATCTCTACTATTATATCTGTGACCTAACAATGAACGGTCTAGATTTACAATAATAAAATAATATATAAAATGTGGCTTTGAGGGGCTTCATAACCAACAATATCCCACTTGGAGACTAATCACAACAACTCCAGGAAGATAATCAGGCTCCACTGGGAAATAAATAAAGCTAATGTTGTCTTGTGCCCAAATTCTAAGATCAAAGTTGGTTTTGTTGTTATTGTGGTGCCCCATCATTTACCCAAGTACCTTATACAAGTCATAATTTGTGTTCTCTTCCCATTTAAACTCATATGAATGTACTTTCTTTTACTTATGATGCTTCTTTATATCCAATGCCACCTTTGTGATGGTTTCTATTCTTTTTACTCTCTTTTACTTTGTGATAGATCATATAATACTATATTTCCTCCCCTTACCCCACAATGACTTGTTGTTATCTACCTTTATTGTAAGCAATCACCACATGATATTTTCATGGTGTTAATTTTCTACAAGGGTTGGTATTCTAACTACTAGTCTTGTTTCTCCCTTTGTGGAGACTATTCCCTTATGTGGTGATTACGTTTTGATTTGTGGTAGATTCCCATGATACTTTGGGCCTATTTATTGGATTTGTGGTGGAATTGGCCTCTTGTGTCCATTGCTCCACTTTATAATTGGCAAAGTTATCTTGGTTCATGTTTTGATAGTTTTACTCCTTGGATGTCTAATCCTTGCCTACAATGACCCATATTTAGTAAGTGGTGATATTATGAGAGGTTGGTGGTTAGTGTGGCTTATAGTTGCTTATACCCTTGATTGTGTAGTAGTAAAAAAAAATTATGCATTTGTGGTGGATTTGTAGCTTTCTTGTAGTAGTGTAGTGATGGTGGATTCATGGTTTCTATTCATTTTACTCTTTTGAGGATGCCTATCATCTTTTTAAATTAGTTGACGTGTTTCTCATGGTTTTCTACAATTCAATTTTCCTTGCTTCCATGTGGATGACCAATATTCAAATAGACTTCAAATATTTTACCTACTTATAGTTCGTTATTCACTACCACTTATCTTGTTCTTTCCTGTGTAATTCATGTTGCATTTGAAATATGAATATAATGGTTGCTTCATGGGTGGTTGGTGTGTCTTATAATTTTGGGCATTTATCCTTGGGCCATTTTTTGATCTAGTATAATAGGGTGTGATTTAAATTATGACCTTCAGCACCACACATGGTATTATTGGGTTTTCTCATTTCAAATCTCCTCCTTGATATGAAAAAGTTTTTAAAGCTAATTGGATTTTGTGGACAACAAAAAAGTAACCCTTCTACTTTTTTGTCTCGTTTGGGCCCTCCTTGTGATTTTGGCTTAATTGTGCCTTGATTTATTATTGTAATGTGGATAACACATTCACATTAGGTCTTGGGCCCTTGTGAACTAATAAGAATTTTACAATGCCTTGCAAAAGTGTTGTAACACACTTTCACACTTTTCTAGGGTCTTGTCATTGTATTTTACCTAAATAGCCTCTTTTCATCATTTACCAAGTCTTATTTCAAAGTGTCGTAAAGAGTTGTAACAAACTTTCATGTTTTTCTAGGCTTGTCATTAATAATTGGACTTTTTTATGCTTTAATTGGCCCTATTTTACATCTACAGGCCTTACTTATGTGTATTTTTTAAAATAAACCCGTTAAACATCATTTAAAACAATTAAATCTTGAAACCCACTTCAAATGCCTAAGGTGAGGCCCATTCACCATTTTGGGTGAATGAGTCCCCTTATGTGGGACCCATTCGCCCAGAGTGGCAAATGAGTCCCCTTTGGCACAAAATTCAAAATTAATTCAAATTTCTAGCGGGTTTTTATTTTCTAAGATCTAAGGTTGGCCTATGATGTATTTTTAGGAATTATTGCATAATCAAGTATAAATATAAGGCTTTTCTACTCATTTCACCCCCAATCTCTCAATCAATCCAACAAGTAATCAAGTGATCTTGCATTCAAGCATTTTGTTTACAAGAGCATTCAAGCACTTGGATCCATCATTCACATGTTTGTAACATTCTACTTCAAGGGTTTGGTGAGTTGTGGCATTTACTTTTGTTCATTCATCATTCTCTTTCCATATTTCATTTAATTTTTATGGTTTAATTTCCAACAAGGGGTTTGACCAAGGCAAACCCCTATTCACTAACCCCTCAACAATTTTTCCCTCTTTGCATGTGATTTGCAAGTTTAGGTTGCAAGTTTTTCAAAGAGCAAGATTGGAAAAATTTCCATCAAGTTTCCAAAATCATTCAAAGTTGTCAAAGTCCTAGGAGAAGCTTGGAGAACATCTACAAGTTGAATTTGATAGTTTTAGACTCAGATCTGAACCAAGAGCAGAAGTGCAGACTGAGGGCTACAAATTCCACTTTTGAATTTCCAAAAATCTAGAAGTGGACTAATTCACCATTAGTGGTGAATGAGTCCCACTGCCCAGGCTTAAATAGGAATTTTGAAGATCTGAGTACCCTTTTGCCCGAAACCAGTTTCAACACAGCATTCTCGAAGTAGGACTAAGTTTCCCAACTTGGCGTATGAGTCCTAGTTGGAATCAACAATGAATTTTTTAGGATTCCAGAGCTCCAGTCCACCTCTTTCCAGTCTCTAGGTGCACACTTTCAATTTCATAAGTTTTTGTTACATTTTACTTGCATTTCTAGGTCTTTCTACATATCACATTGTGTTTTCAAACATCTTGCACATTTTCCAAGTTTTGCATTAGTGGTGAACTCCCTTATCAGTTTTAAGCCTTGAGGACAATCCCCTTTGACAAATTTCAATATCCTTTGCATTGAAATCTCAAGGCTTTGTTCTTGAGTGTGAGAATTGTGAAATCATATCCCTCTTCATTCCCCTTTAGGTGTGAACAAAGAAGTTGTGCATTCCATTTCCATTTTCCACATTTTGGCATTATTCTTTTGCATTTTTCCTTTTCTTGGTTCTTAGTGCAACTTTCTTACTTCATAATGATGTGTTTGTCGCTTTGTGGATGGCATTGGGTGTGATGTCCTTCATGAGCATGATCTATCTTAGCATATAACAATCCTCTTGGTGGTTTGATGTGACACATTGCATACCCTAAGTTAAGAATCTTTTATTCTTTGATCAGTCCTCTCTTGGAGACATTAGGGTGTGTGCAAGAAGTTGAGTCCACTTTGTGGCCAAAAAGTGGAAGTGCTTTCCCTGATTTTCAAAATTTGACACATTTGACCTTAAATTTGAAGCACTTAGAGATGGAATCTTCAAAAAAGTCACTGATCATAAAATGTAGTACTCAGAGTCTAGTTTCCAAATATGTAATTTATTTCAATACCCAGATTGTAAAAATTGAGTTTCAATAGGCGTTTCTAAAAACCACTATTTAAAAGTCACTTTTTTATACCATACCATGCACGTGTATGACATCCATATTTTGACCTAAATTATCATATTTTTCTAAATCCTTTTGGGAAAAGATTTGTGACTCACTGAAGCTTGTTTTTGATATTTTTTTGTAATTTTTTATTGAATTTTTTTTGTTAAAATTTTATTAGGCATATTTGTCATTTTGAAAAATCGTCATGTACGACACACATAAGATGACCTAAACTAATCATTTTTTGATTTTATTTTTTTAAAATTGAAAAGAATTATCTAAAGTTTGTTCTCGTGCAATTCGTTCGTCAAAATGTTATGTTGATCAAAAGTTATTAAAATACTAAAAAAACCTGATAATTCAAGTTTATGGACTAGTTTCATTAGAAATTAATTGAAAAATAGAAAAAATAATCAAATTATTAAAAAAATTACATATTTGGAATCTGCACTTTTTCATCTATAATGGGTTTTAATTTTGTAAAAAAATTCTGCAAAATAGGTCTTCAGACATATGTCCAAAGTCATTATTTTCCTGTGACATTAACAAGACCTTCAAGTTGCAGGTCAAACCAGGTCCAAAGCTTAGGTTCAGGTCCCCAAGCCATTTCCCGAACTAAAAAACAAGCCAAAAACCTACCCAAAAATTCATAATTTAAAAAATGGGATCCCGTTTCATAAAAAAAGGGGATCCCGTTTTATAAAAAAAATTTTATATGGTTTTATGAAATGGGATCTGTTTTGAAATTTTTCCAAAACGAAAAATTTCCAAAATGGAATTTTTTCAAAAATTGGAAGTTTCAAAAATGGATTTTTTTCAAAATTGGAAGTTTCAAAATGGAATTTTTTCAAAATTGGAAGTTTCCAAAAATGGAAAATTTTCAAAATGGGATCCTATTTTCAAAACTTTCTATTTTTGGAAAAAATTTCAAAAGGGATCCAGTTTTGAAATTTTTCCAAAAATGGAAATTTCCAAAAATGGGATCCCATTTTTTAAATTTAGGCTAGGATCCTGAAGCTAAACGGGATCTCATTTTTTGCAAGCCGATTTCATTTTTTTGCCTAAGGCAAAAACTTCCACATTTCGTGGACTCATCTTCTTGCATTTACCCATTAAACACATTGTTCCCTAAGTTAAAGACCTCACATGAACTAAGCGGGAATCCTTTGAACATCCTTCGCATGTTGCATTTTGCATTTGTTATATGGCCACCTTGCATAACATAATTTGCATGTCTATGGAGCCATCGTGTTTGTTCATGAGCTCCAAGTATACAAAGTTTTGTTTGTCTTGTGAAGCTCGAAAAGTCATTTTCCTTTGTGGCACCTTATTAAAGTTATCAGGAGGTATAACTTTGGTATGGTTGAGCGGGAAGCCCATTTCGAGGCATGAATTTCCCCATAGTCACCTACATGTGTGTGAGTACATACCAACCATGAGTGTATGTTTCTCACCTTTTAAGCCTTCTCACCTAGCAGATAGCCATGAGTTTTGTCACCTCAAAGTGAGTGCATTTTTCAAAAAAAATAGCCTAGATCTAATCCATATCATGTTGAAAAACTGATCGAAGCTTGATCTGATTCTTTCTTTTTCTTTTCTTTTTCTCTCTTTCATCTTTGGAATTGTATGCATGTTCCTTGTCATTGTTCTTGATATCATTTTCATATGTGTTCCCCTTTGTGTTTATATTTGGTTTGTCATGAGATCTTGATCCTGGGGCTTGATCACCCCTCTTGATCATTGTTGTCCCATCTTGCAAGCATTGGTTCATGGGAACCCCTCTTGATGTGCATTGGTCTACTTTAGTGTGAGTTTGAAGCAAGTTCATCCTCTCACTAAAGTGGGAGTTAAATTTGGACACCAAAAAAGTAACCCTTCTACTTGTTTTGTCTCATTTGGGCCCTCCTTGTGATTTCAACTTAATTGTGCCTTGATTTAATGTTGTAATGTGGATAACACATTCACATTATGTCTTGGGCCCTTGTGAACTAATAAGAATTTTATGATGCCTTGCAAAAGTGTTGTAACACACTTTCACACTTTTCTAGGGTCTTGTCATTGTATTTCACCTAAATAGCCTTTCTTTATCATTTACCAAGTCTTATTTCAAAGTGTTGTAAAGAGTTGTAAAAAACTTTCATGCTTTTCTAGGCTTGTCATTAACAATTGGACTTTCTTATGCTTTAATTGGCCCTATTTTACATCTACATGCCTTATGTGTATTTTTTATAATAAACCCGTTAAACATCATTTAAAACACTTAAATCCTGAAACCCACTTCAAAAGCCTAAGGTATGACCCATTCGCCATTTTGGGTGAATGAGTCCCCTTATGTGGGACCCATTCGCCTAGAGTGGCGAATGAGTCCCCTTTGGCACAAAATTCAAATTTTTGGCGGGTTTTTATTTTCTAAGATCTAAGGTCGGCCTGTGATGTTATATTTTTGGGAATTATTTCATAATCAAGTATAAATATAAGGCTTTTCTACTCATTTCACCCCCAATCTCTCAATCAATCCAATAAGAAATTAAGTCATCTTGCATTCAAGCATTTTGTTTACAAGAGCATTCAAGCACTTTGGAGCCATCATTCACATGCTTGCAACATTCTACTTCAAGGGTTTGGTGAGTTGTAGCATTTCCTTTTGTTCATTCATCATTCTCTTTCCGTATTTCATTTAAGTTCTAGGGTTTAATTACCAACAAGGGGTTTGACCAAGGAAAACCCCTATTCACTAATCCCTCAACAATTTTTCCCTCTTTGCATGTGATTTGCAGGTTTAGGTTGTAGATTTGTCAAAGAGAAAGATTGGAGAAGTTTCCATCAAGTTGCCAAAATCATTCAAAGTTGCAAATTCCTAGGAGAAGCTTGGAGAACATCTACAGGTTGAATTTGACAGTTTCAGACCCAAATATAAACCAAGAGTAGAAGTGTAGAAGAACATCTACAGGTTGAATTTGACAGTTTCAGACCCAGATCTAAACCAAGAGTAGAAGTGCAAACTGAGGGCTACAAATTCCACTTTTGAATTTCTAGAAATTTGGAAGTGGAATGATTCATCATTAGTGGCAAATGAGTCCCACTGCCCAAGCTTGAACAAGAATTTTGAAGATCTGAGTACCCTTTTGCCCAAAACCAGTTCCAACATAGCCTTCCCGAAGTAGGACTAAGTTGCCCAACTTGGCGTGTGAGTCCCAGTTGGCATCAATAGTGATTTTTTTAGGATTTCAAAGCCCCATTCCATATATTTCTAGTCTCTAGGTACACACTTTCAATTTCATAAGTTTATGTTACATTTTACTTGCATTTCTAGGTCTTTTTGCATATCACATTGTGTTTTCAAACAGCTTGCATTTTCCAAGTTTTGCATTAGTGGTGAACTCCCTTATCAGTTTTCAAACTTGAGGACAACTCCCTTCGATGTATTTCAATCTCCTTTGCATTGAAATCTCAAGGCTTTGTTCTTGAGTGTAAGCATTGTTAAATTAGATTCCTCTTCCTTCATTCCCCTTTTGGTGTGAACAAGTTGTGCATCCCATTTCCATTGTCCATAGATTTATTTTTGTTCTTGGTGGTTGGTTCTCCTTATTTTTGTGTGTTTATTCTTTCTTGTACTAGTGAAGGCATGTTATGTTCTTGTTAAATATATTGTTGGCCTCCTACAAAGATTTAACAACTAAGCCCTTACAATTATGATTCAGAGATTGGACATCTAATCTGAATAGCTATCTCAATCATCATAAAGGTACATTTAACTTGTCAACCCAAGGACATATACTTCAAATGGGTCAGCACAGTATGTGCACTAGGAATCCATAGTAGCCATCTTCATTCTACAACTAAGAAAGACATAATGCTGAAAGTAAATTGTTTGGAAAGAATTAATATAAGTGTTGAACATCAAACAACAACTATACTAAGCTGAAGTGCATGACAGAAATGAAAATCTGAGCAAACAAATAGGAAACTACTATGTCTTCTTTGGCTATAGGAACAATCACAGAATGGAATTCTAGTGGCTGCAGGAATAGACAATTGCTAGATTCTTAACTAATTGTTGAACAAAAAGTAATAACTAAACTAAAGGATGGAATGCTCACCAAGTGGGCCCCCTTGATTGAGTATCCCTTAAGACAAATGTAAACTTAGATGCACGAACTTATAACTTCATTTTATTCATTAGAAAGCATGAGTACAATAGAGAAACATAACTATATTACTAAAAAACTAAGAATGCGAGTACAACATAAGATTAATCAACTTTCTAAGAAGAAGCATTCAAGTCTTATTTATAAGAGGAAAAACTACTAACTAACTAAATTGCATTGCTAAACTACTAACTAACTAAACTGTAATAACTAAACTAAAGGATGGAATGCTCACCAAGTGGCCCCCCTTGGATGAGTATCCCTTAAGAGAAATGTAAACTCAGATGCGTGAACTTATAAATTCATTTTATTCATTGGAAAGCATGAGTACAATAGAGCAACATAACTGTATTACTAAAAAACTAAGAATGCAAGTACAACATCAAATTAATCAACCTTCTGAGAAGGAGCATTCAAGTCTTATTTATAAGAGGAAAAACTACTACCTATCTAGCAAGGAAATCAACTCCAATAGATTAGGAGGATGCCACTTTAGGTTAAGCATAAAAAGTGGAAGGGAGGTTATTCATGTGTGGAATCTGGTCAAACAAGTTTTCCTTGATGCATATCTAGCATAACAATAGCTACTATATTCGCTCAACAAACTATTATGACGATTTACAAGGCAATTACAATCTTTGATTTGAACTATGAATCTCCCTCCATTGAGAGTCTTCCCTTCATTGACCTTTTGAATGATCACCTTGTTGACCTTTATGGCAAACGTCCAGTTGGTAGAATCTTCCTCAATTTTGTAGGTTCTAATTATATCTGCATGACAACATTAGTATGCACAACAATTGCATATCTATAACTATCTTAAAGTAATATTCATTAATCCACATGTAAAATTAACATATGTAGATAGTTCATATAGCATTTCAATGTCATTTAAAGGTTACAAAAATAAGCTTATGCCCAATGTTTATGGTTTTGAAGAAATATCATGAAAATATCAGCATCCAAGTATCAAAGTCTATGAAAATTACAACAAATGGATAATAAACTCTATCAAAATTGAGCCATAAACTGGACCCATCACTCCCCCCAACCTAAGGTTTTGTTGGTCCTCTAGCAGAGGAAGGGTTGTTCTTTTGCTTGGTCAACACTCTGAAATCTACAACTACCAGTTGTCCTACATCAATTCTTGCAGTGTATGAATTAGGGTCCCAATAGAACCCTTGCTTGTTGTCCAACTTGTTCCATCTTTTCCTTTCTGCAGCTATATCATACTGATAATACCTAAAATTTGGCACATGCCATAATAGGATAGGTGGCTGAAAAGTTAATGGAAGCCAAAATTGTTCCTTCATCCTTCCAATCCATGTATATCTATCAACTCTTTTGCATGCTGCAAAATAGTTCTGTAGAGAGTGAGGCTTAGCTTGTTTTAACTCATCAGTCAGATTGTTCCACCTCTGTGCCATATATCCCATTACAGATTTCCCCATGGTTTCTGCTACTTTCTCATATTCTTTGTAAACTGCTTCTCTCATGGGTAGGATCCTACTGCTATAGCTTGGTCGATAAAGAATTTTGTGCCATTCCTTGAAAATGTCTCTTGGGTTCCTAGATTCAGCCTTGATAGGAAGGGGAGTGTTGGATTCTATTTGCCTATAAGTCCTGAACTATTGTCCCCAACTAATTTCATTCTATATCTAAGACATGAATTCCCTTAATTGGATATCCCCAACATACAACAATGGATTCCAATCATGATCTTGAGACAACATAATTATGCAAATAGAATTCACACAACAAATTTTTCATTCCAGAAGGAGCAATCTGATAAGCCTAGAAAAATTCAAGAGGAGTCTTAATGGAAGGATTCAAACCTGAAATGATCCTTGCTAGTTTAAAAGAAAGATTCTTCTCCTTCAAATACAGAGCATAGACCCTTGGAGAGTCCTGCACTCTAATATCTGAGGTACTAAGGCTGCTGCATTATCCACCTTTTTCCTTTAAAGCAACAATTTTCATATTCTTCTCTTCAATCTCTTCATCTCTCTTTTTAATTTCCTCATTTAGCCTTCGTTTCTCCTTTTTCCATTCCTCTTCCCTCCTTTGTATCTCATTCCATAAGTTCATAGCTACCATGTGCATTGAAAAATTATAGGGTTTATGTATTCCTACCAAAAAAAATCCTAGCACTGATTCTTGCTCTTTATGTGGCCCTAATTGCAGGGGTTTTGATTGCTCACCCAATTTTGGTTGCAGGGGTTTTGAATGTTCATCCAATTCTAGCTATAGGGGTTCTTACTCTTGCTGTTGTAGACACCCAAATTTGATCACTCCCATATGATCAAATATACCTCTTTATTCATCAATTCTGTCAATATTCATTTATTTAATTAATATTACACTTCCCACATAAGACTCTTAAAGTATTTAATTTAGTAATTAAACACTTTATCTGGTGCCTTTCTCCTCTCTAAATTAAATAAATACACCAGTTTATTTAATTTAGTCATTCTAATCTTTTGAATTAAAATCAATTTAAAATTCTTTTTTTCTCCCTCCTTGTCACATCCTCCATAATCCATCTCTAATTTGAATTAATTTAATTAATTCATATTTAGGGTGTGCATCCTCTTAATCAAGGATTAATGTCACATCCTCCTACATTTGCCACTTGTCTCTAATCTTCCATTAATTATTATAATCAAGTATTTGCACAACTTTAATCAAAGTCATTAACCACTTTTAGAACCACTTTTTCGTCAATCTTTCCATTTTTCCTTTTTGGGCATTGACCCTCTTTCCCATGAGAATTTTTAATTCTCATTTATTCATCCTATGTCGCTCTCATTTAATTCACATTTTGTCTTTCCAAGGTTTCTAGAATGTTTGACATGTCACCTCATGCACATGTGACCAATTCCCACCTTTTTGGAGACCCTCTCTTATCCATTAGACTCTCCTATGAATGTGAATTTTTAATACACATTTATTTCTCCAACCCCTTTCTCTTTTCCCATGAAGATTTTTGAGAAATTCCAAAAAATTTCAAGTGTCATTTTCACTCCCACTTGGGGATAAGAAGTTCCTTTTTAAAAAAATATTCTCACTCCCCAAGGTACTTGGAAGGTACTTGTCCTTCCTCCACATCATGTACCTCTCTTCCACATCACCTACACATCATCTCACCCTTAGCCCTCTCACATTCCACATGTCAAAATGTGAGGGCTTGTGAGTCCTCACCTTAGCCCTTCATCTTAACTTTGTTGGATAAATCTCAACCAATGAATTCTCTAGAGAATTCAAGTTTCTCTATAAATAATCCATCCTCTAAGGCATTTGAAGAGACTTAGCCATTTTGCAACTAAATGCTGCCATTTTGTACACTCATCTAGCCATCAACTTTCATCCATTTGCATCTACATTCAAGCATATATTCAAGACTTGCATTTAGCCATATCAAGAGCCATCAAGGGGCATACAAATCAATCCAAATCAAGGGCCAACCAAGGAGTTTCAGCTGCAAGAAGGAAGGTATATCCATTTGTCATCATTTTACACTTTCCTCTTTGCACTTACAAATTTCTTAGGCTAATCTTGAGGTGTTTCTTTATGTTTCTCCATTGCATTTTAATTTTTTAGAATAGGTTAAACATTTTGATATCACATTTCTGGCACGCCCGGTGGGACCCACAAGCGGGTTCCTATATTTCACGTTTGCTGTTGTTAAGTTTTTTGCAAGAATACGTCACGGAAGGGCGACTACGCCCCTGATTTTCCGCAATGGGGTGACTACGCCCCTAATTTTCCGCAGTGGGGCAACTGCGCCCTTGATTTTCCACAGTGAGGCGATTATGCCCTTGATTTTCCGCAGTGGGGCGACTGCGCCCCTGATTTTCTGCAGAAGGGCGATTGCGCCCCCTCTTTGATCAAAATTTTTGGCTAACACTTTTTCTGCAAAAGGGCGACTACGCCCCCTCCTTGACCAAAATTTTTGGCTAACACTTTTTCTGCAGAAGGGCGACTACGCCCCCTCCGTGACCGAAATTTTTGGCTAACATTTTTTTTGCAGAAGGGTGACTACGCCCCCTCCTTGACCAAAAATTTTTGGCTAACACTTTTTCTGTAGAAGGGCAACTATGCCCCCTCAACCAAAATTTTTGGCTAACACTTTTTTTGCAGAAGGGCGACTACACTCCCTCCTTGACCAAAATTTTTGGCTAACACTTTTTCTGCAGAAGGGCGACTACGCCCCCTTCTTGACCAAAATTTTTGGCTAACACTTTTTCTGCAGAAGGGCGACTACGCCCCCTCCTTGACTGAAATTTTTGGCTAACACTTTTCCACAGTAGGGTGATTACACCCCTGATTTTCCGCAGTGGGGCGACTGCACCCCTGATTTTTTGCAATGGGGTGACTACGCCCCTGATTTTCTACAGAAGGGTGACTGCGCCCCTGATTTTCCATAGAAGGGCAACTGTGCCCTTGATTTACTACAGAAGGGCGACTGCGCCCCCTTGTCACCGCGAAGCAACACATTTTGAAAGGTAAAACTATCATTTTGGCTTCAGTTTTTTGCTATTTTTAAGTATGAACCCCCTAACACTGTTCTTGCAAGGATATTGGTGTTTTTTGCTAACTTTTTGTAGCATATTTTTGTGAAGTTGATGAAGAAAGCAGGATAAAACATCTAACATTTGCTTGCAAGGCTATCCGTTCGCTCAAACTTTTTAAAACATCCTTGATGTTTGCCTTAATTTAAGAACATAGTTTAATTAGGGGGAATAATATTCATTGCTTGTTGTGTCTATCTTTTTTATTACCCAAAGGGAGCATTAGCTTGTTTTCACTTTCCCCTTGCACTTCGTGTGAGCCTGGGGAGTAGTTGGAAACAATTAGTGCTTTCTTTTTAGTGGGACCTACTTGGGGATTTCATCACCCCAAGGGACGATTCCAACCACGTGTACCGACGGGGTATATAAAGGGGGGAGAGTGAAATTTGTACCCCAATCCAGTCACGTCGTAATTGGTGGAGCGTCAAAGCTAGGGTGATACCTAGATAGACATGAAGAGTTTGTCCGAGCCCTTCAGTATTTCACTGGGGTTCCCAACTCACGCTTGTGACAGGCTGGTGTTCACGGTTGTGCCTCACGTACTGAGAGTATATCGAGGACTCCCTAGACACCTTGTGCATCCTAGATTAAGACCTCTTTGGTCATACCCTTAACACTAATCATAAGATTATGTTTGCTTGAGAGTGTTTTCTTGTGAGAAACCAGTGAAATTTTTGACAAATTGGCCTTATCATTGTCATTTTAAAGTCCTTGCCATAGTCATTTTCATCAAACCAAGTCCCAAATTTTTTGCAGTGGGGTGATTACACCCCTGATTTTCTGTAGAAGGGTGATTACGCCCCTGATTTTCTGTAGTGGGGTGATTACACCCCTAATTTTTTGTAGAAGGGCGACTGCGCCCTTGATTTTTCGCAGTGGGGCGATTACTCCCCTGATTTTCTGCAGTGGGGCAATTACGCCCCTGATTTTCTACATAAGGGTGACTACACCCTTGATTTTCTGCAGTGAGGCGATTACACCCCTGATTTTTCGTAGAAGGGCGACTGTGCCCTTGATTTACTGTAGAGGGGCGAATTTGCCCTCTTGAACACCCGAAATCGCCCCATTTGGATCCGTTTAGCCTCTAAACCATCATTTAATCATTCCCAACCATTATCTCATCATCCCAAGCCTCCGTTTTGTCACTCTAAGCCTCCAAAAACCTCCATTTGATCAATTTAAACCTCCATCTTATCATTTCAAACCTCTGTTTAACCATTCTAAATCCCCATTCATTCTCCATAATCATCCTCAATCCACCTGTTCATTTTAATTTCTCCACAATCCATTCAAAAGTCCATACCATCACCCAACAAACATCAAAATTTTACCATTTACATCACCAAACATCACCCATAATCAAACCGCCTTAACCTTGCGTTACAAAGTGGTTACTCAAATTGACCATAGCACTTGAATTTGATTATTAGTCGTTAAATTTGACCCAAATCAATTTACTTCCATCTTGAGGTGAATTCGGTGTCATAAGTTATCATCCTCAGCCAAAATCAATCCATTCCTATCTTAAGGTGGATTTAGTGTCGTGATCATCCTCTTAATCAATCAAATCTCTAGGTCACTAAGGGTAACTTTCTTTGATTAAACTCAGGGTCTCTCACATCTTTCATCATCCAATCATACCCATTCAATCATCTAAATCTATCAAAACCAATCATTTGATCAAATTATCTAATCAATCAAATCACATCCGTTCAACCAATGTAATCCTATTGATCTTAATAATCTAATCCAATTCAATCAAAATCCAATCTAGCCAATCAAAATCTGATCCAATCCAATATATCCAAACAAAATCTGATCTAAATCCAAACCCCATCAAAATTAGATCTCATCCAATCACGATCAAATCATTCGCCAAAGGCATCTTTATAATCCACCCATAGCACATTTGCATGCCCATTCAAACTAGGTCACAAGTTAAGAGACAAATGGAACAAAAAAAAGGTCAAAATTCCCAAGCGAACATGTCTCAAGGCCTTAATAACAATACAAATCCCACCAATGGTGCAAATATTGCTCAAGATCCTAACAATGTCCCCCAAGATCCTCATAACGGTACTTCATCGCACTCCACCGAAAATCAAAACAACTCACCACATGGTGAAGAGATTATGGCTAATCAACCTGAACTCACGCTTGATGAACATTTTAGTAATCCCGCCAATGTGCAAATGACTGACCATTTGTTTGAAAAATGTGGGGAAGAAATTTTGGCCCACCTAATTGATAAGGGTGTCAAACCCCCCTCGATTGTTGACTTGTCCAAATATAGGAGTTCCCCATCTAACGTACTCCAAGGTTCACAAAATGCACCAGAAGGTTCGTACTTCCCCAATGTTCCTCCAGTTGAGGGTTGGCATCAACCTAAATTTGGAAATGTTGTTCTTTATCATGTTAACCACCCCCCACATGCTTCAACCTTAGTTATGGGAGGTCCTCAAGTGTCTGATCCCAATAATCCTTTTGCCTATGGTATGCCACAAAATGTTCCACAACCTGCACCATTAACGTTAACAACACCCCCTCTTTCGAATCAACCTACAGTCAACACTAGGGGCACCCCCTTTACCACATTGCCTCCACCTCTTGGGGCCACACATCTACCATCATCTTCATATACATCTCAAAAGCTTCACCAATCCAACATTTCACCTCAATTACCTCCATAAGGCACATCCCAGCTGAACGTTTCAGGTGGTACCCAACAACCCCCTTTACAAAACGCTTCTATGCTACCTCAACCATCTCATCAACAACAACCCATACATAATGCTTTGGTCTCTTCACAACAACCACCCTACCAACCACAAGGCAATCCATCTCGACCTATTGCTCAGACCATATCCCCCTTTCTCACATCCATTTTGCATCTGTAGGCTCAACCACAACACAAAATCCCATCTCGGCCCACACAACAGTTGGCATCACAACAACCCCCTCAGCACTATTACTATCATAATCAACAACAATTTCACCAACACCCACCTTATGTGGCCTCCCAACAATCACAACAGTACTTTCAACACCCACAAATCAATCCACAACATCCCATCCAAGCTCCTCAACAGCCTACCTCACACTTCTATCAAACAAATCCATACTATACCCCACAACAACAGCCCTCGTACCAACAAAATCCCCCAGCTTATCAACAAGGCATGTCATCATCCAACTATCAAAATTCATACTTCAACAATCTGGTGCTCTCTCAGCAAGATCCTTTACCATCCTATCATCAATATCCCCCCAACTAGCCATCGGTCCACTTAGATCTATTGGAAATCAAAGCCGCTCTCAAAGACCTTCAAGCCAGGGCTAGCAAACAATCGTTCAAATTTGAAGACATATGCCCATATCCATTTGATCCCTCCATCTCATTAATCTCGTTTCCTAAACATTTTTAAATACCAAAGTTTGACAAAAATAAGGGAAACAAAGACCCTAAGGCTCACTTACAGGAATTTTACTCCCAGTGTCAAGAGGTCATGCACAATGACAACTATCTATTGCGCCTTTTCCCATGAAGCTTGACAAGCCACGCCCTGAATTGGTTCATGACCCTCGAAAAAGGGTCCATAAAAACTTTTGTAGACCTGTCAGAAAAATTTGTATCCTACTTCTCTTTCAATTTGGAGAAGGACACGGACACCTTAGATCTCCTCAAAGAGAAACAACGTGAGGGAGAAACCTTTACTAGCTACCTACAAAGGTGGCATGCATTAGCAAGCCGAATGAAGACCCCTCTGAAAGAAAAAGACATGGTCACTCTTTTCGTGGAAAACTCTCATCCTAACATGGCCCATAATTTTAGGTTACATTGTGTCACCACTTTCATGAAGATAGTGGAAAAGGGACCCATCCTTGAACATACCCTTGTTGCCAAGGGACACGTCAAAATACATAGTCATGATAAAGAGAGGTCATTTGGCGATAAACCACGATTCTGGAACAAGAACACGAATGTAGTGAATGACGGCGTGATAGACACTAAACACGTCCAAGTGGCTAATACATCCCAAAAATAACAACCATCTGTACCTAACACCATCTCTGTACCACAAGGGACACCTCGCCCTCCTCAACAGTTGAACCAGAACAATCAGGGGAACACCAAACGTCAATATGCTCAATTAGGAGAACCTCTGAGTGTTGTCTTTAATAAGTTGTTACAAATCAACTATCCCATCACGTACCCTGTCACCAAGCCATTTGACGAGTCCAAACCCAAGCACGCATGGTTTAAGGAAAATGAGTATTGTGAGTTCCATAAAATCAAAGGACACTCTTTGAACAAGTGTCAGGGTTTGAAAAACTACATCCAGGATCTCATTGATCGAGGTGATATCAAGGTTGACCCCAGTCAAGCTTCGTCATCCAATGCTTAATTGCAAATATATCATAATGCCTTTCCAAACCATAATCAAGGCCCAAGCACATCTAGCAGTAATCCCTAATAAAAAAACACAAATAATGTGAGCTACAAGAATGTACCCTTCAATTACGAAGGTGTAATTCATTACATTGAGTAGGCAGAACCCCGTGTATCCATGATACATGTTAAAGCCAAAGACCCTCAGTGTGTTGTTACTACACGACGAGCCCACATCACTGTCTCTGTAGCCTCTGCACCCGCCCAATCAACTCCTATAAGCTCTCAGTACAACATCCTTGATCACTTAGGAAAGACCCCTGCTCATATCTCCATTTTGGATTTGCTTAAGTCTTCCCCTGTACATCAAGAAATCCTCAATAGAGCCCTACAGGAAACCCGTGTGCCTAATGACATCGACCCCACACAATTCCAAGCTTTGGTGGGACACTTGGCTTTATCTCATCAACTCCATTTCAGCCAAAATGACATGTTGACTATCGATATCAATCATAATCGCCCCTTGCATATCGAAGTTGTAATTGCCCGCCATAAAATTAAAAGGGTCTTGGTAGATAATGGCTCTACCCTCAATTTGTGTACTCTGAAATTCATAAAATAGGTGGGGTATACTCAAGCGGATTTAAGTAATCAGATCATCACAATTAAAGCCTATGATAATGCAGAAAGGAATTCAGAGGGAATTATCAGTCTTCTTATCCAAGTGGGACCTATGCTTCAATACACTACCTGTCATGTCCTTGATCTGGACTTGCCATATAATCTCCTCCTTGGACGCCTGTGGCTCCATGCTATGCAAGTTATCCCCTCCACGTACCATCAATGCCTAAAATTCCCCATCAACGGACAAGAAGTCACCATCCATGCTGACCCCCAACCATTTGAATATTGCCACGCTTTAGAAGTGTCCCCCCATTTACATTATTGTCCCGGGGTTGAAATGGGGGCATCTCAGTCAACATCCACTAACCCTCCCTCCATCATGACAACCACTCCATCTCCTACCACTAATCCTACGGTCACAAAAGTCCAGATCATCGACAAAGGGTGTGGTGAATACGAAATGCATACTGCTCTCAATGTAGCAACCATGCCACCGTCACCACATGAGTATGGCCAACCTTCACACGCTACTCCAAAGGAAGACAAGACTGTCACCTTCAGTGGTAAGAACATCCCTACCACCACTTTTAGATCCCCCAGTGTCAAAATAGATGCACCAAAAGAGGATATAAGCCAATGGGTCTACCAAGAAGAAACTCAACTGGATCCTCCTCTAAAGGAATATTTTCAAGAAGCATACCCGTGGTTGGCTAAGTTTGTAGAAAAGTACAACTACCAAGGAAGGGGCCTAGGTAAAGAAGAACAGGGTCGGTTGCAACCTATTGATACATCAAAGCTACCAAAGAACATAGGCATCAGATATGATAAAAAATAGAAAGGCCCTACAACATCATCTACTACCTCCAATAGTGTCGTCGTGGACAATGGCTCATTGGAAGATATACCCGAGGAAGAATCCATCATACGTGCATACGATGACGTCGATCACGCCGACCTATCATCCATGTTTGAATGCCTATCCATCTGCACCATTAGCCTATCCCTTCACCACCCTCAGCTCATTGACTGGGACCTAAGTAATAGCGCACCTGTCAATATGTCTATGGATACATATGCCAATCTAGTGAAAACCTCCCTGAGGCACTTCTTGACCTTGAAAAAGTAAAAATAAAGGACGCATCTGATGGTGAAAACCTTGAGGAGGTGCTAGAAGATGGAGATGTTCATCTTCCCCTTGTAGGAACCTAGTTATCTGCTCGATCATCTATTCTAATCGAAGAGACCCAAGAAGTTAATCTGGGTACTGTTGAAAATCCTAAGATCACCTATGTAGCTAAGTCACTCTCAGAGCAAGAGTATCTAGTCATTGTGCAACTACTCCAAGAGGCAATCATTAACTTTGCTTGGTCATATTCAGACATGCCAGGCTTAGACCCCGCCTTAGTGGTTCATCATCTAGACGTTCACCCCGACACCAAGCCTGTCAAATAGAAGCTCCGCAAGATGCATCCACAAGTCACATTATTAGTCAAGAAGGAATTGGAGAAGTTACTAGCTGTAGGTTTTATCAAACCAATTGACTACTCTGAGTGGGTCTCCAATATAGTACTAGTTGCCAAACCAAATGGCGACATTCGGATTTGTATAGACTTTAGGGATCTCAACAAGGCCTACCCAAAAGACAACTTCCCTCTGCCTAACATTGACATGTTGGTCAACCTCACAGCAGGACATGAGATGCTATCCCTTATGGATGGCTTCTCCGGTTATAACCAGATTCGAATTGCACTGGAGGACCAACACAAGACTGCTTTCACAACACCTTGGGGTACTTTCTGTTACAATGTTATTCCCTTTGGTCTCAAAAATGCAAGGGAAACATATTAGAGGGAAATGAATGTCATCTTCCATATCATTATGGAGGATTATGTTGATGACTTGTTAGGGAAATCTTCAACATGAGCGGAACATCCTACTGTCCTGAAGAAGATCTTTGAATAGTTAGAACATTACAAGTTGTGGCTAAATCCAAAAAAGTGCGTCTTCGGGGTTACGTCAGGAAAATTGTTGGGTTTTATAGTCTCCCGAAGGGGTATTGAAGTTGATCCCGCCAAGGTAAAGGCTATTCTGGACATGCCACCTCCACGCAATCTAAAGCAGTTAAGAAGCCTCCAGGGGAAGATGCAGTCCATCTGTCGGTTCATAGCCCAGCTAGCAGATAAGTGTCAGCCATTCACTCATCTTCTGAAGAAAGATTCCACCTTATGATGCACCCAACAGTGTCAAATGGGTTTCGATAAAATTAAGGAATATTTAGCTCATCCACTGATCTTGATGCCACCTATTCCAGGAAATCCCCTCCTGCTTTACATCTCTGCTACTTTAGTCACGTTGGGGGCATTGTTGGCACAACATGATGAGTCGTTCAAAGAGAGGGCAATCTACTACATCAGTCGAATATTGGTCGGCTATGAGTTAAATTACTCCCCCATGGAAAAAGCTTGTATTGCGCTAGTCTTTAGCACACAGAAACTCCGTCATTACATGCTCAACCATCCAGTCAAATTAGTCGCTAAAATTGATCCCCTGAAGTATTTGTTATCTAGAACCACTTTGACTGGCAGCATGGCCAAATGAGTCATGCTCCTAAGCAAATTTGACATAGAGTACATAAAGCGAAAATCCATAAAGGACAAGTCATAGCTGATCAATTGGTTGAGGCACCATTAGTAGATGCCTACCCACTAGACATTGAATTCCCAAATGAAGAATTCTACACAGTTATAGAAGCACCGGCTTGGACGCTATATTTTGATGGCTCATACACTCATAGTGGATTTGGAGCAAGAATTTTATTAATTACCCCTCAAGGTGATTACATCCCAAAATCATTTAGGATAGCATTCCCATATACCAACAACATCGCAGAGTATGAAGCCCTCCTCACCGGCCTCTGAATTGCAAAACAGTGGCATATAACTCACCTAAAAGTCTTTGGTGATTCATTATTAGTCGTCAAACAAGTTAATGATGAATTCCTCACAAATGATAAACTATTACCCTATAAGCGAATGGTGGATGATTTCAAGAGATATTTCACCTTCATACAGTTTGACCAAATTCCTCGGGTACAGAATAAAGCAGCAGATGCAATGGTCACTATTGGTTCCCTGATTGACATGCCTAAAGACCAAACAGAATGTGAGTTTCTTGTTGAACAACTTTTAATCCTTGCATATGATATTCCTGAGACTGATATGGTGTGTGATATCATAGGTCCCGCCTCCCCATGGTACCAAGACATATATAGCTATCTTCGTGATAATATCATATCCCCAGAACTTACATGCAATCAACGCAAATCCTTCGTTCATTGCTCTTCCCGATACATCATCGTCAATGATACGCTTTATCATCGCGGGTATGATGGCATCCTCCTTAGGTGTTTGGATGAGACCGAAGCCCGCACGACACTAACAAAGGTACATGGTGGTGTTTTGGGGCTCACACAAATGGTATGGCTCTAGCCAAAAGAATTCTTCGAGCAGGGTATTACTGGCCTACACTAGAGCATGATGCTTGTGAATTTGTGAAGAAGTGTCTTCCATGCCAACAACATGCAGATTTGATTCACGCTCCAGCACAAGATCTCCAGCCTCTCCTAGCACCGTGGCCCTTTTCTCAATGGGGTTTCAACTTGATTGGTAAGATTCACCCACCATCATCCAATGGCTATACATTCATGATTACCACCACTGAATACTTCACTAAGTGGGTGGAAGCAATACCACTCTCACAAATCACCGGTATCCAAATCTCAAAATTTATCCTTTACCATATTCTTTGTAGATATGGTATCCCATCCACCATCCTCTCTGATAATGGAAAACCCTTCAAAAACCAAGCCATGAAACACCTCTGCGATACCTTTCATATCCAACATTGTTGGTCAACGCCTTATTACCCCTAGGGTAATGGTCAGGCAGAAGCAACCAACAAGACCCTTATCCGCATCCTCAAAAAGGTTGTCAATAACACTAGTCGAGATTGGCATCTCCACATCCATCCCGCCCTCTGGGCATATCGTACCTCCATCTGTACCCCTACAGGGGCCACTCCTTATTCTTTAGTATATGGTGCTGAAGCCGTCTTGCCAATTGAAGTTGAGCTTCCATCACTGAGGATTTCTCTGAAGAATCTTATCAGCGAAGAAGATGCTAGTGTTTCACGACTTGCACAACTGGAATTACTGGATGAACGAAGAATAAAAGTCTATGATCATCTGCAAGCATACCAAAACTGCCTCAAACGTAATTACAATAAAAAGGTTTGTCCTTGAGAATTCCAGGTTGGTGAGCTTGTTCTTAAGGAGAACCAGCGCACTCAACAGGATCGTGATAAAAAGGGAAAATTTGAGGCAAACTGGTTAGGACCTTATATCATAGCCGCCAAATATGGATATGGGGCCTACAGGTTGACTACCCTTGAAGGAGAGCCCCTTGACGAACCCATCAACATAATACATCTCAAGAAGTTCTACGCCTAAGTCTGCTTGGTAACCCCACCTAATCAGGAAAAAATTAAAAAAATCAAAAAATAATAAAAAATCCAAAAAAAAATAGTAAAGAGAAATAAATCTATCCTATGGGGAAAACCACCTCTTGGTGGCACCTTGGATAAGTATGGATGGTGAAAACCTGGTAACAGACATCATCCGTAGAGGGCTTAATCATTATCTACCTGACATCCTAGTTATTTTATGCTTTCATCCGCACTATCGTCCTCACCCATCTCATCCTAGGCCGCTTGGTAAATATTGATTGAGCATTGGATGACCCATCTATCCTATCCCCCATCCTGAGCTTTTCAGTATCCCACTTTGAGCTTATGACATTCATTCCCTTTGTTGGTCGGTCCATGTCATTATATAGGATCATCCATCGTGTCAGTTGCCTCTAGCTCTCATCCTCTCGCAACACCAGTCAAACTACGTTGCCCCTGTGCTATCACGTATGCAAGGATGATCATTTGATCTGCCTCCAGGGTATTCTGACCATCGCGTCTTGATCATCCATCATTCGCCTTCATCATCCTCTTTCTGCTTTATCCATGGTCTTTTCATGAACTACAAGGGCTCTGCGCTTTCATGTAGGCAAGGCTAATCTCTGATCGGCCCCCAAGCCCCTAGGTCTGTAGGATGTGTCAGTCTGTGTCCCCATCTACCTTGTTATTCTCAAATAAAATCTTAATATTATTGAAAGATTTGGTTAATGAAAAGCATCTGGCGTCAAACTAGGTCATTCTAGTTAAGTATCCATCATCAGTCTCAACAAGATGCATCCTTCCTAGCAGACCTCATCGATCCTATCCATCACCCTGATCCTATGGCAAAGGATGTTTTGATTTTAATTGTGATCTTTTGATGTTTTGGAATTTATTTGTCATTTGAGCTCACTATCAACACTTGTCATGGTCACCTTGATCCATCATATCATGGTGTGCTTTGTCTAGTCGACATATGGGTTCATCTTGGTCTGTTCTTTGTTGCTACCTCTTCGGTTGTCCCACGTAGTACCCACCAAGATCCTTGAGGTCTTGTGTTATGCTGGGGCATCCTTGTGTGTTTGTGGTTATCCCAATGCCTGGCTCGACTAAGGTCATCATGACCTTGGGGTGTTGGGGTAGCCCCCTTTTGCTTCTTGTGTTTGTTTCATGCATTGGATGCCTACTGGCCTTGGTCTTATATATCAGGGTATTTGGTATCTTATGCTATAGCAAATATCAATGCTCCAAAGATGGAAACTCATATTAGGATTGCATTTCATCATCTATTACATTGCATTCACCCTATGATTTTGGTTATGCAAATACTTTATCCCCTTCTTTCCCGGAGCCGCCATTTGCAAACCGTACGTCCAATCAACTCCATTCAAAAGTCAAAGTTAGTTTTTCACCCTCTATCCAACGGTCTCCTCCATTTCTTTCTATCGAGAAGTCATCTGGGAACCCCTTGTTTCTTCCCCAACCACCCTCTCAAGGGGGCATACCTTATCATTTTCTTCCATCCATTTGAGGCAGGCACTGGGGCATCCCTCTCCTCTTTTCCCTCTTGGACAAATCATTCAACCTCTTTTAGGCTAGGGCATCAATCCCTACCACTTTCTTCATCCCTGACATTTTATTTTTCTTTGAAACATTATTATTTTAACAATATTTCGAAGAGGGGCAAAGAGTGATCAAATTTACCTCTTTATTCATCAATTCTGTCAATATTAATTTATTTAATTAATATTACACTTCCCACATAAGACTTTTAAAGTATTTAATTTAGTAATTAAACACTTTATCTGGTGCCTTTCTCCTCTCTAAATTAAATAAATACACCAATTTATTTAATTTAGTCATTCTAATCTTTTGAATTAAAATCAATTTAAAATTCTTTTTTTCTCCCTCCTTGTCACATCCTCCATAATCCATCTCTAATTTGAATTAATTTAATTAATTCATATTTAGGGTGTGCATCCTCTTAATCAAGGATTAATGTCACATCCTCCTACATTTGCCACTTGTCTCTAATCTTCCATTAATTATCATAATCAAGTATTTGCACAACTTTAATCAAAGTCATTAACCACTTTTATAACCACTTTTTCGTCAATCTTTCCATTTTTCCTTTTTGGGCATTGACCCTCTTTCCCATAAGAATTTTTAATTCTCATTTATTCATCCTATGTCTCTCTCCTCCCCATGTGAATTTTTTAATTCACATTTTGTCTTTCCAAGGCTTCTAGAATGTTTGACATGTCACCTCATGCACATGTGACCAATTCCCACCTTTTTGGAGACCCTCTCTTATCCATTAGATTCTCCTATGAATGTGAATTTTTAATACACATTTATTTCTCCAACCCCTTTCTCTTTTCCCATGGAGATTTTTGAGAAATTCCAAAAAAATTCAAGTTTTATTTTCACTCCCACTTGGGGATAAGAAGTTCCTTTTTAAAGAAATCTTCTCACTCCCCAAGGTACTTGGAAGGTACTTGTCCTTCCTCCACATCATGTACCTCTCTTCCACATCACCTACACATCATCTCACCCTTATCCCTCTCACATTCCACATGTCAAAATGTGAGGGCTTGTGAGTCCTCAACTCACCTTAGTCCTTCATCTTGACTTTGTTGGATAAATCCCAACCATTGAATTCTCTAAAGAATTCAAGTTTCTCTATAAATACCCCATCCTCTAAGGAATTTGAAGAGACTTAGCCATTTTGCAACTAAATGCTACCATTTTGTGCACTCATCTAGCCATCAACTTTCATCCATTTGCATCTACGTTCAAGCATATAGTCAAGACTTGCATTTAGCCATATCAAGAGCCATCAAGGAGCATACAAATCAATCCAAATCAAGGGCCAACCAAGGATTTTCAGCTGCAAGAAGGAAGGTATATCCATTTGTCATCATTTTACACTTTCCTCTTTGCACTTACAAATTTCTTAGACTAATCTTGAGGTGTTTCTTTATGTTTCTCCATTGCATTTTAATTGCTTAGAATAGGTTAAAAATTTTGATATCATAGCTGCAGGAACTCTTAATATTGTTCATGTTGTAGGAGCTCTTGATTCTTCTCATACTCTTGACTCTCAACCTGTTCTGCGATGGCATTAAGCTCTGCCAACCTTATATTTGCCTACTCCTCAAAAATTTCCTTTTCCTCAACATTCATATGCCCCATTGGGACTTTTGTGTCCTCTTGTGATGTTCCTCGAGGGTTAGGGCTTCTCTTTGGAGATACACCAGCAGCTGGCCCAATTGGTCTTGTTTTTCTAGGAGTGGTTTCATGTTTTTCTTCGGTTGCAGGAAGAACAGTGTTAGCCTTTCGTTTCTTAGAGCTTGGCGCTTATTTTTTTGTTGTTTTCTTTTTACCTTTTCCCTTCCTCATTTCTGCTTCTTTCTTTTGTTCCCTAGTTCGAATTAAGGTTTGAAGAGGGGCATCATCATCATAGTTTGAAGAAGAACTAACTTTGTTTGAATGTTCTATCTCAAAAGAACTAATCTCTATAGTTTGTTCAACTACAAGAGGGTTTACACTAGGTCTTGCACCAGAAGTTGAGGCTCTAGGAGTGGCTTCAACAAAAATCACTCTCCTACTAGCCCTACGAGGTTGAGGAAAAACCCTAGGTCACAAATACTCTAATCTAAATTGATCAATATTTAAGAATTCTTCCCAAGTCATATCAAATACATCACGTAGAGACTTCTCTATTAATAATTTGATCATACAATGGTGGGAAACGGAATTATCCCTACCTTTTTGGGTTTCAGCCGCCATGATTGAAAGGAGATGATATAACACATTTGGCTTGTTCATTCTTCTCCCATGCCTCATATGATTCAAGAGTTTGAAGTGCACAAAATGTAGGCTCAACTAACAACCTTCACAATTGATGTACTTCACAATGTGGATAGCTATTTACTTCCATGACTCAAGCAAAGAGGTTCTCTTTTCACCTTGCTTGTCCACATGCAATGGAGGATCACCAGGTTCTGTAAATTCAGCCCTAGTTGACCTTATGTCTCTGGTAGCAGGGTAATGTTCACCATCAACAAGCAACCCTGTAACTTTTGCAATCCTCTCTTCGATAGCTATTACCTCCAACCCTTTTACCATGGCCTTTCCTTTTGACAATGTCTACACAAGTTCCAATGCAGCATCTTCATTATAGCCATTCAGCTTCAGGAAATAATCTAACCACCTACAATTTCTAAACTCAGCCTAGAAAGGTGCATCCTGCAGTACAACATCATGAACCGTGGGTTTATTTTGAATTAACCAACCTCCCATTGCTCAACTATCTAAAATTAAGCAAGCACTCTGTAAGGTTTCCCTTCCTGCAATCTTTATCTGGAAGCCAAATTTCTCCTTCCTGCAACATTGTTGAATTCCCAATGCCAATGTCATATGAATTTTACCTTTTTGGCAACTTTGGATTATGATAGAGGCAATAAAGGTAGTAAAGGATAATAAATGAAGGATATGATCAAGAAAAATGGTGGCGGTTGATGTCATTTCACACATGCGAGTTGTTATCTCACTCATGATTCAAATTAGCTGAATTTAAATTTTTCTGACATGGACCAACATGGACTAACACGTGGACATGTTATTCACACTCCCCTCAACCTAAATTTGAGCATGTGTCCTCACATGCGAGGTAGTAATGACGATTTGACAGGGGTAGGGAATAATTACATGCTATGGAGAACATCTACATTAATGTAGAATAATTAAATGAATGTACTAAAAGATAATTAATATGTAACAAATTGATGCATACGTACTTGAATTCATGGAACATTTGTTGCAAAGAATATTGAGGAAGTACTAGTCACCTTTTAAGAAGTCAGTTGAGCAATTAATGAAAGTGAAATGGAATGAAGTGAAGTTATGGTGACATGATGGAAGAGAAAGAAAGGTGGAGATGGATGGGTGGATGGGTGAATGAATGAAGAAGTGGACTCCCACAAAAGTGGAAGTCTTTATTATGACAATTTACTTACCTTGGTTAGCTAGAAAGAGGGACACTAGGTCTGCTTCCTTCGGCTGCAAGAAGCTCGGGTGTTGCATGCTGAGTGAATTGCTAGAGAAATTCCTCCTTGGAAGTTGGCTTGTGATACAACCTAAGGGAATGACCATTGACAAGCAGCTTAAATCTCACAAGGTCAATGGTAGTGAGCTGAACAACTCCATTGGGAAAGACTTCAGCAACCTCATATGGTCCTAGCCACCTTGTTTGTAGCTTACCAACATTATCTTGATATCTGGAGTCATAAAGGAGCATCTAGTCACTTGGCTGGAATTTCTTGTCCTTTATGAATTTGTCATGCCACTTTATTCTCTGATTCTGCACTACCTCTGTGTGATGGAAGACTGTCTTTCTCATCTCATCCAAATTATTCAGCTACATAATTTTGTCTTTTTGTGCCTCATAGATATCCATCCCTAAGTCTAGTGTATTCCTAAGAGTCTTATGCTCAAATTCAATGGGCATCATAGTTGTCTTTCCATACAACAACTCAAAAGGAGTGAAGCCTGTGGTTGTTTTTCAGGTAGTCCTATAGGCCCAAACAACTTTTGGTAGCCTATTTTCCCAATCCTTCTTATGGGTAGCCACTATTTTGGTTAGAATGGCTTCAATTTCCCTGTTGGTCACCTCAACTTGGCCATTAGCCTAAGGGTGATAAGGAGTAGACTCCCTATGCCATATGTTGTATTCATTGACCAATGTTGTAACAAGGGTTGAGGTGAATTGAGCCCCTTGATCAGTCACTATTTCTCTTGGAACCCCATATCATGTGAAAATTTTCTTATAAAGAAATTTTGCAACCTTATTATCTCTTGCATGCTCTATGGCTTTAAATTCTACCCACTTGGTTACATAATCAGTGCAAACTAGGATACATGATTTACCATTTGATGGAGGATCAATGGGTCCTACAAAATCCAATCCCCATTTATCAAATGAAGTGATTACTACTTGGGGGTAAAGGGGAATCTCATCAGATTTGGTTGGCTGGCCCATCCTCTGGCATCTATCACACTTCCTTGTATATTTCCCTACATCCTTGTGGAGTGTGGGCTAGTAATATCATGTGTTCAAAATCTTTATTGTTGTCCTCTTGGCTGAAAAATTTCGTCCACAGGGTTCATTATGACATGCATGTAATATATCATATGTCTCATCTACCCTCACACATCTGCTCATGGCATGGTCTGGTCCAGTGTAGAACAATCATCCTGCAATCCATGAGAAAGGAAAAGGTTTCTTAATGAGCACCCTCCTCTCTTTTGGAGAGAAATGAGGAGAAACTCTCCCTATGACCAGATAATTAGCTATGTCAGCATACCAAGGTGTATGCACACTAATAGAAAAATAAATGTTCAATCAGGGAAAGAGTCATCAATGACTTGATCGTCCTCTGATGTAGTCAACCTTGAAAGAAATTTTACAACAACATTAGTTTTCCCTGGTTTATCAACAATGGTTATGTCAAACTCTTGCATCGGCAACAACCATCTTGCTAGCTTGCCTGAGATTAGGGGCTTATTCATGAGGCACCTAATGGCTGCATGGTCTGTGTGCACAAAGATCTGATAACCTATTATGTAGTGCCTCAATTTTTTAAGGGCATAGACCATTGCCAACATTTCTTTTTCTATCACTGTATGGTTGAATTCATCTCCTTGCAAGTTTTTGCTGACAAAATAAATAGCATTCTCAATTGCTCCTTCTTTCTATCCTAAGACTACTCCTATAGCATAGTTTGATGCATCTGTATGAATGCGGAAAGGAAGCTCCCAATTGGGACCTTTGAGTATAGAAGCATGAGTTAAAGCTACTTTCAAGTCAAAGAATGCCTTGTCACAGTATTTTGTCAATTAGAATTCAACATCTTTAGTTAGGAGATTGTACAATGGTGCTGCCATTTTGCTGAAATATTTGATGAAACGCCTATAGTAACATGCATGTCCCAAAAAACTCCTAACATCTTTTTGTTTTGCAGGTATAGGAAGATTGGTGATCACTTCAATCTTGACAGGATCTACTTGAATTCCTTGGTGAGAGATGTAGTGGCCAAGGACTACACCTTCTTACATCATCATGAAGTGCTTTTCACCATTTAAAGATAGATTATGGTCTTCACATCTCTTTAAGACTCTCTTGATATGTTTCAGTGCTTCATTGAAATCAGCACCGTAGGTAGTAAAATCATCCATATAAATTTCCATGCAATCATGAGAGATATCTGAAAATAGGCTAATGACTACCCTTTGAAAAGTTGTAGGTGCAGTGCATAAGCCGAATGGAAGTAATGAGTAGGCATAGGTTCCTAATGGATAGGTAAAGGTGGTCTTCTCCTAGTCCTTAGGTATAATTTGGATTTGATTATAGCCATTGAAACCATCTGGAAAGGAGAAATACTACAAGGGAATCCAACACTTGATCTATGAAAGGAAGGGGAAAACAATCCTTTTTGGTGGCAGCATTGAGTTCCCTGTAATCAACATAAACTCACCACTTCCCTCCTTTTTTGGGTACAATCACCAATGGAGACACCCACTAGCTATCTGAAATGGGGTAGATAAATCCTGCATCTAGTAATTTCTTTAGTTCCCCTTTTACAATTTCTCTCAATGCAGGGTTAATTCTTCTTTGTGGATGCCTCACTGGTGTGCAATCATCTCTAATGTATATCCTATGGGTGCAGATCTTAGGATCCAATCCCTTCATATCATGATAGTCCCATGCAAATGCATGCTGGTGGGTCTTCAGTAAGTTTGTCAATGACAACTATTGATCTTCACTCAACTTGTTAATATTTAGATATCTCCCTTCTGAAACTTGCACTTGTGTAGTTAACTCTATCATAGCTGCTTCACTAATGCTTAGTACCTTGAGTTCATGTGGCAACAATGTATGAGACATACCTGTTGCTGCAGGAAGTTTTGTTACAGGAAGAGCAAGAAAAAGTGTCTTTAATAGATTAGTAGAACCAAATGCATGAGAGGACGAATCTTTCTAAATCTCACAATTGTTCTAAATTATGTTAGACAATACTTCATCTTCTTCCTGAAGCTGCATGAAAGAACTTCTGCCTAACATCATAAGTTGTGCCAAAAAATTGACTTCCTTGGCCTCTTCACCAACATGTGGCCATATGGGGTTATCTATATCATGGGATGGATGAGCAGGGGTAGAGAACAAACTTTTTGGTGCTCTTTCCATAAAAAATGGTCATGTCTCATGTCCAACATCCAATATAGGCATCTGTTGTTGCTAACTGTGGCCTTCCTAGAATAATGGGGTACCTACCTAGTGTAGCTTTAGGAGAAAGAATCATGAAATCTACTAGGTACTCCCAAGAGTCTAGAGTTACCACAAGATCCTCCACTATACCACTAGGTTTAATAGTGGAACTATTGGCAAGCTACAGGACAGTAGGAGCAGGTCTCATGCTTGCAACATTTAGTTGTTGTAGGATATCCTTGGTCATTACATTTATTGTTGCTCTCAAGTCAATCAAAGCATTCTTTATTTGGATCCAATTATAACAACTTCTACCATAGGACTACCTGGGTTAGTATATTTGGGAACAATCACTTTCCCAAGCATGATGTCAATCGGCTGTCCCACCGCATGAACTGTGGTGGGGTCTTTCTTTTTCCTGCTTGGATTCTTGAGGCATGCTTCCTTAATTGCTTTTCCATATATGGGAACATTTTTGATGGCCTGAAATAGAGGTATCTTGACACATATATGCTTTAGCTAATCTAGAATGTCAAAGGTTGTTTCCTCCTTCTCTTCCTATTGTTTAGCAATTTCCAACCTCTAAGGAAATGATGGTTCTTGTTCAGTCTATTGGACTGGGATTGGTTCAATATTTTTAGGTGCACTTGGTTGAATGGGGACATTCAAATGCTTCTTTTCTTCCACAAGAAGCTCAATGATAATGGGTGTGGAAGGAGTTGGAAAAGTAGTTCATGAACGCAAGTGGATGTCACTTACACTCACAACATATGCAGGAAATTGATTTGGATTAGTAGAGTATATTGATTGTTGCTGGTGTGGTTTGTTATTTGGGTTAGGTGTGGGCTGGGCTGGTAGTTGAGTAGGTTTAGGTGTGGTTGAACTTGGACTAGTAGGATGAGGCATTATAGCAAGTTGTTAGGGGTGAGAAGGTGGTTGCATGCAATTGGTTGTTTGGTTTTTCCATTGTTGTCCCCCCCTCCATTGAGATGTTTGCTACCAGTTTCCTAGGGGTGGTTGCCAATTTCCCTAAAATTGCTGCCAATTCCCCTGAGGTTGTTGCCACTGGGGTGGAGAGTTTTGGTGATTGGGTCAGATATTTGGTAGGTTATTCCAAGGATGTGGTGGATATCCTCCATAATTGGATGGATATGGGGGTTGCCATTGGTTACCAAATGCATAAGAAATAAAATAAGGCCCAAGAAAGAATAATGGATTTGATGGCATACCTTGTCTTGGAGCCCATGGAATTCTTTGTGCAATGTAGTAGACTTGATCATCATCACCCTGGATTGGCTTGAGCTCAGGTGGGATCTGCTTACTATCAATGTTAGCTACCATTTTGCATCTACAGTCCTTCTTCTTTTGTCTACAACGAGGGCAATATTTTGCCAACATTGCCTCTGCCTCCTCTTGTTTCTTCTTTGCTTGAAGTGTATCTAGTTGAGTAGCCAGATTGTTTATGATGTCTTGCTTGAAGTCTGCCAGCGAGTGAGTAATCTCCATCCTTGAAACTCCATTGGTAGATGACTTACCCATAGAGGATTGGTAAGCTCCCCCTTTCTTGGAGACTGCCCTAGAATAGTTTTGACATATCTTCTTGATATCCTCCAAAGGAACTTGGGTGATATCTCCTCCTCCCATTAGGTTGAAGGCATCAGTACAACTGCCATTAATTCCTCTTAGAAAAAGTAGCTTTTGTGATTCTTCATTGAGTGTATGGTGTGGATATTTCTATAGGTAGAACAAAAACCTTGAAATGAAATCCTCTAGGCTCTCATCTTCCTTTTGCTACATCCTGAAAATGCCATCTCCCCTCATGTCACCGCCCCTACAATATTCCTTGTACTTCTCAAGGAACTTTTTCTTCATGTCATCCCAAGTCTCCATAGTATTTTTTCCTAGGCTCATAAACCATCTTAATGTAGCCTCTTTCAAGGTGGTAGGGAATAGCTTAAGCCTATAAGCATTAGTGGTATAGTCATAGCTTCTGCAGAGGATATCCAACTCAAACAAGAAAGTATCAAGATCTTCTGTGACAAGTCCATAGAACTTAGGAAGGACTAAAGCAGGGATATTTTTGAGGTTGCCAACTTCATTCTGATGAGCAATGGGGAAAGGAAAAGTCGGTTGGTTAGGTCTATTTCTATTGGCATCACCCATGCCTACTTGATGGAGTTCCAAAGCAAAGGGATTCTCAATTTGATTTTGGTCTTTAAAGGAAAATTCAAAACTGGTCAAATCAAGAAATGCAACAACAAAGGGGTGTGGCTCTTCTTCTTCTTCGTCTCTTGGCAGATTTTGATGTTCAGCTAGCTAGAATGGATCATGGTTATTAGGAAGGAATCTCCCATGAGCATCTCTCCTTCTTCCTCTATGCATATGGTATCAAATCAATATCAGCCAACTCACACAAAGAATTGGAAAAATAATAGTGGATCATTACTTTCCTAAATGAGGGGTATACTAAGAACAAACTTGCATAAATACAACAACAAGAAAAAAACTACCAATGACTCCAAAGAACTCCCTAGTTTGACACCATCATCGACAACGACGCCAAAAATGTTGGCCTCTTACAATGATTTAACAACTAAGCCCTTACAGTTGTGATTCAAAGATTGGACATCTAATCTGAATAACTATCTCAATCATCATGGAGGTGCATTTAACTTGTCAACCTAGGGATGTAGACTTGAAATGGGTCAGCACAGTATGTGCACTAGGAATCCATAGTATCCATCTTCATTCTACAGCTAAGAAAGACATAATGCTAAAAGTAAATTACTTGGAAAGAAGTAATATAAGTGTTGAACATCAACCAACAACTTTACTAAGCTAAAGTGCAAGAAAAAAATGAAAATATGAGCAAACAAACAGGAAACTACTCTATCTACTTTGACTGTAGGAACAGTCACATAATGGAATTCTAATGGTTGCAAGAATAGATAGTTGCTAGATTCTTAACTAATTGCTAAACATAATGTAATAACTAAACTAAAGAATGGAATGCTCACCAAGTGGGCCCCCTTGGATGAGTATCCCTTAAGAAAAATTTAAACTCAGATACATAAACTTATAACTACAATTTATTCATTGGAAAGCATGAGTACAATAGAGCAACATAACTGTATTACTAAAAAACTAAGAATTCAAGTACAACATCAAATTAATCAACCTTTTGAGAAGGAGCATTCGAGTCTTTTTTATAGGAGGAAAAACTACTAACTATCTACCTAGCAAGGTGGTCAACTCCAATAGATTAGGAGGACGCCACTTTAGGGAAAACATAAAAAGTGGAAAGGAGATTATGCATGCGTGGAATCTGGTCAAGCAAGTTTTCCTTAATGTAGATCTAACACAACAATAGCTCCTATATTCACTCAACAAACTATTATGACCATTTACAAGGCAGTTACAATCTTCAATTTGAATTAGGAATCTCCCTCCATTGACCTTTTGAATGATCACCTTGTTGACCTTTATGGCAAATGACCAGCTAGCAGAATCTTCCTCAATTTTGTAGGTTATAATTATATCTGCATGACAACATTAGTACACACAACAATTGTATATCTATAACTATCTTAAAGTAACATTCATTAAGCTGGAGTAAATGGCAGAGTGGGAAAAAGGTTTTGAATTTTTTGGTCAACAACGGGTATCTGGTTTGAAGGTAGCTAGAGTTGGGCCGAGAGCTAGCCTTTTTGGGGATGTAGCAGGAGAAAATGCAGGCGACAAGCAGGAGGGAGCGGCTTCCGAGGACTAGGGCCAGGAGAAATGAGGGGACCCAGGTGGATAGGTGTCTTTTGATGGTAAGTTATCTTCTAGCTCCTCTCTGAAGGATGGGGTTTGTGGGTCTGAGTGCCTTGGAAACCAGGGTGTGGACATTTCTTCAAGGGATCCCTCATGCGAGGAATCAAAGAAAAAGTGGGTCTTGTTGTTTGGAACTAAGCCTACTGGTAAATCTATATTTCCTTCGGTGAGCAACATTTCATCCTCGAGGAATGGGATGTTTGCTATTCTGGTTCTTGATCTAGTTATTGATCATAATATCTCTTTAATGGCTTCATCACTAGTGGGGAAATTTATGGTCCACGACCAAATATTGAAGTTGTCAGGGACTTTGCTAAGAAGGAATGGAGAGTCAAAGGTCAAGTTGAGGTAGTAGCTTTACCCAAGGGCTTCTTCTCCTTTGCCTTTTCCTACAAAGAGGATAAGATTGTAGTTCTCTGTGGTAGCCCTTGGGTCATTAACAAGTCATCTTTGGCTATTAAGAAGTGGTCCTCGAAGATGGATTTCTCAGATGCTTCATTTGAGGTGGTGCCTATTTGGGTTCATCTACCAGGCTTACCAATGGAATATTGGAATGAGGATGTTTTCAGGGGTATTGCCAGTTCCTTTAGGGAGCTTCTTTCCATAGATGTTATGAATTTGTCTAGAAAGAGGCTGGTTTTTTCCAGAATCTACGTGGGGATAACCCAGTCTTCAAATCTTCCATCATCAATTGAAATTGTGTCTAAACTTGGTAAGTGGGATCAACTAGTTGAGTTTGAGACTCTTCCTTTTGTGTGCTTTACTTGTAAAAAATTTGGGTGAGGAAATGTCCAAATAAAATAATGAAGCCTAAGGTTAAGACGACTCCTAAGGAGACCAAGATATGGAGGGATAAAATGGGGGAGAAATCCCAAGAGGATGGGATTAGAGGGGACAAGATTGTACCTGGGGAAGGCCAGGGAAATAGTGTTGACAATTGAATCCCCAACATGGAAGCTAATAAAGCAGAGGAACCTCGTAAAGATAATGATATCTTTGCAGATCCTGAGAGAGATGCAAATGACCCCATTAGAGCAACTGCATATTTGATCTCAAAGGGTTCCTAGGGGGAGGATGAAAAGATAGGAGGGAGTAATGTAAAGTAGAATGAAAGTTTGAACTTAGAAAAATGGGTTCCAGATTCGGTAGCTGATGGCTTAGAGGACACTTCTATTTGTGGTCAAAGTAAGGTAAGTAGTGAGGAAGGTATAGAGGAGAGTGGCGAAAATATTCCCTATTCTACTTCTTGAGTTGGCTCTCAAAGCTCCCCAGAGATTGTTAAATCCACTTTTGGGAATTCAGGGGATACTTGCAAGGGGAGGACTATTGCGGGGTATTCTTTGTTGAATAAAGTTGCTACTATTGATGACTTTATAGATGGGAAAAACTTCATGGGTCTTGAGGACCTTGATCTTGATGAGGACAGTTCATATACTAAAGTTGAGAAGAAGAAAAATAAAAAAGGAAACAATACAGTATGGGTTTCTACAAGAACTAGATCAAGAGCGGATGTTGGAAACTAGAGAAGTTCAGGCAAAAAATCAACAAAATGGCTTAGAGAATGAGAATGCATCCAAAATATTGCAGATGGGGTTCAAAGAACCATCCTATATCTCTGCAGAAACAATACCCCATCATAGAAATGAAGTTTATGTCTTGGAATATTTGGGGGCTAAACAATTCCCACAAGCAAGAGATTTTGCACAATTTTTCTAGGGACCACAAACCTAATATTTTAATTGTTTAGGAATCCAAGATGCCAAAAGAGAGGGTGGAAAAGATTAAGATCTTCAAGAATGGTGTTGTGTAGGGGAGAAGTTTGGAGGGGGCTTCTAGAGGTTTAGTTACTTTTTGGAATCAGGATCATCTCCAAGGCACCCCGATTTGGGAAGATGCCAATCATGTGGCCACCAAATTCAGGCATATCAAAGATGATTTTAGCTAGATTTTGTCTAATATCTATGCTCCCAATAATAAATTTTCTAGGAGTTTTTGGAAAAGACTTGAATATTTTAGGTTATGCTTTCCCAATGAGAACTGGATTATCATGGGGGATTTTAATACGTCGTTGCTAGAGTCAAAAAAATTTGGGGGCTCTCAAATACAGATGGACAACAAACTGGATCTAATGGATTTCATCAACTCCCAATTTTTGCATGATGTGGACCTTAAGGGAGCTACCTATACCTGGACTAATAGGAGGATTGGGAATGACCTTATCCAAGTTCAGCTCGATAGGGCTCTTAGTTTGGATAACTAGTTGAAGGGTTATTCCTACTCTCTAAATGCCCTTTCCAAAATTGGTTCAGACCATTTCCCTATAAGTTTTGTGGCTGATTCAGTGTTAGGTAAGATAAATTTTCCCTTTAGATTTGAAAGAATGTGGCTATATCACCCTAATATTTTTTATTGTATTCAAGAGTGGTGGAATATAAGTGTTAATGGGACTGCTATGTTTAGAATTGCTAAGAAGCTTGGTGAGGTCAAAACTAAAGTTAGAATTTGGAATCAGGAGGTTTTTGGGGATACCTTTGCTACTATGTCTGCAATTTAGTATGATTTAAAGGATATTTAGGATCGTATTCAAAAAGGTGGTTATATGGGTGATCTTTTATCTAAGGAAAATGTTATCCTTACCAAATACCATGACATTATCTCAAAAGAAGAGGAATATTGGAAACAAAGATCCAGATTGGTCTAGCTTTTTGCTGGGGATAAGAATACCAAGTTTTTCCATCTGACTACTATGAAACACAGGGCATCCAACTGTATTACCCATATTATGAAGAGTGGTGTTAAAATTGAGGAAGATGAGATCAAGAATGAGGCTATCTAGTTCTTTGGGAACCTCCTTTCCTTAGAAGATGGATTGGATGTGAATGCTTAGCAAACACTCATTGAGTCTATCCCTGATATTTTGAATGAGCATCAAAATAGACTTCTAACTACTATCCTCTCTTCAGATGAGGTCAAAAAGTCTATTTTTTCTTTCGAAGGGAATAAGGCCTTTGGGCCCAATGGGTTCCCCATGTTCTTTTTCCAAGTCTTCTTGGAAATCATGGCTGATGATGTGGTTAATGCTATCAAGGAGTTTTTTGGATCCAGGAAGTTGTTGAAAGAGATCAATGCTACCTTCATTGTTCTCATTCCCAAGACCCCTGGTGTTGATGCTTTTGATCTCTTCTGACCTATTAGCTTATGAAAATATTTTTATAAAATTATATCTAAAGTGGTTACTACTAGGCTTCTTGGGATTCTTCCTTTGTTGATATCCCCCTAGCAGAGTGGTTTTGTTCTTGGTAGACAGATTTTGGACTCCATTATCACGGTTCACGAGAATATTCATTCTCTTGAAGCTTCAAAAATCCAAGGCTTCCTACTTAAATTGGACATGTCCAAGGCCTATGATAGGGTGGAGTGGGAGTTTTTGATCAAAGCTTTAAAAGCCTTTGGATTCTCGGAAAGGTTTCTACAGTTGATCTGGGAAATCATGTGTCTCCTATTCTCTTTACTCTTATGGCAGAATTTTTGGGAAGGCTCCTGCACAAGGTTATTGATGGAAGCTTGAAAGGGTTAAAACCATCTTTGGCTAATCTGGCCTATTTGCATCATCAATTTGTGGATGACACAATTCTTTTGGGAAATTCTACTATTGGAGAATCTAGAATCTTGAAGAGCTCCCTTGTGCTTTATGAGGAAGATTTTGGGCAAAAAATCAACAAGATGAAAAGTTCTCTTTTCTTTTTCAATACCCCTGAGCATCGGAAAAGTAAGATTGTGAACATTTTAGGCTGTGTTGTTTCTTCTCTTCCTTCCATTTATCTGGGACTTCCTTTGGGTTCTAAACCTCTAGATTCATTTCTCTTGTGGATAGGTTCAATTGAAAGTTAGCTAGCTAGAAAGGGGCCCTTTTGAGTCAAGTTGGTAAGGTTTTATTACTCAAGGCTTCTCTTCAAAATTTACTTGTCTATGCCCTTAGCCTGTTTAAGATTCCTACCAAGTTTGTTGAAATCATATAAAAGATTAAAAAATGCTTCCTTTGGTCGGGGGTTGAGGAGAAGAAGAGGATTCTGTTGGTCACTTGGGAGAATGTGTGCAAACCTAAAAGTGTGGGGGTCTTGGTCTAAGGAGCATTAGAGTGTTCAATAAGGCTCTTCTGGCTAAACAGGTTTGGCGATCACATGCTGACACTCGTGAATGGAATTCTATCTGGCGCAACAAGTTCTTATGGGGGGTTGACTCCTTCAAAGACTTTCTTAGTTCTTAGAATCTCCCCCATGGTTCCACCCTGTGGAACCATGTCATTAAGGCTAGGGACCTTGCTAGTAAAGGAGCATCTTGGAAACTTGGAGATGGAAAAAAAATCTTGTTTTGGGAAGACCAGTGGATTGGAAATGATAGCCTGCATGTAATAATCCTTTCTTTAGGTACCACATGGAGGTTTGAAAAAATAGGTTTGGTATCTTGGTGAGGGATTACTGGAGAGATAATCAGTGGGTTGATATTTCTTCTATAAGTTAGGATCTTCTTTCTTTGTAGCTTCTCCTCAATTTTTTTGTGCTTAGATTGCAGGGCCAGGAGGATTCTTTGGTCTGGAAGTTGACCTCTTCAGGGAGTTACTCTATTTCTTTTGCTGTGACTTCTTGTTATTGTACCATATCCTACCCTGTTTGGGTGAAGGCCTAGGTGCACAACTTAATTCCTAAAGTTAACATCTTTGTTTGGACCCTCCTTCAGAATAAATTGTTGACTAATGACAATCTTTGTAAACGTGGTTTCTCTTTTCCTAATAGATGTTACCTTTGTTGTGCGGAGGAAGAGTCTTCTTCACATATTTTTCTCCATTGTCCTTTTGGCTATACTATTTGGTGCAGGATTTTGCAGTTGTGGGATCTCAGCTAGGTTTTTCTTGGAACTATCTTGGATTTTTATAATCAGTGGAAGGCCCCTTCAAGCAACTATGTGTTGAATTTTATTTGGAGCTATGTCTTCCCCCATCTTGCCTGGGGCATTTGGAAAGAGCGTAATAACAAAATCTTTAGGGATATGGCTCTGTCGGAGGAAGTTGTTTTTGGAAAGATCATCAAGGTTGTGAGAGAGAATTTCAATCTGCTCAATAGTAAGATCAATACTAAGGGAATGGCTAGCTTTCAAGAGTATGAGCTTAGAATGGTTGATGCTTGGAAGGTTAATTTTAATATATCCAATTGTCTTAAGTCTACCAAGGGACCTAGAGATGGTATTTTCTAGAGCCTACCTCCTCTTGGATGGGTCAAAATCAATTTTGATGGGGCTTCCAAGGGCAATCCTGGGATTGTTGGGTGTGGGGGTGTGATTAGGGATGAGAATGGTTGTTTTGTTGCCACGGTGGCTCTCCCTTTGGGTACTCAAACTAACCACATGGCATAAGCTATTGGGGCTTTTCAAGTTTTGAATCTGACTAGTCAGTTGAACTTTAAAATGTCTGGATTGAAGGGGATTCAAACAATATTATTCAATGTATTAAGGGTATTCAAAAACCCTCTTGGTCTATAGAAAATTGGATAAACCTTTCTAAGGAGATTATTAGTAAATTTGAAAAATGTTATATTTCCCATGCTTTTAGGGAAATTAATACGGTGGCAGACTTTTTTGCTAACAAGGGGGTTCATGCGAAGGAAAAGTTGAGCTAGTAGAGGAGTGATGAGTTGGAGGTTGATGTCACTACCCTTATCATGTATGACCGCAACCACGAGAAGGTACAAATTCCCCCTACCAACGAATGATGGAAAAGTGTCCTGTCTTGCAGTCTTGGGACTGTGGATCACTAATTACCCATTGCTGGCTGAGGCGTAATTTTAATACTTTTCATTCATTTGATTTGAGCTTCGCATGCTTTCTTGGCATTATGAAGGCTAGTTTTTTTGGTCTTCTGGATAATTTTGAACAAGCTAACAAGGTTACCAACATGGGTGGTGAGAGTTGCAGGGTGGAGTTGATGGACTTTGAGATCATAAAAAATAATTCTAAGCTCTGGGAGAGGCTGGAGAAGGGCAGGATCACTATTTTTATTGAAAAACTTCATGGCTAGGATCCAAATGTTACCAGGTGTTTCGCTAAGGGATGGGATGACGGCGAGATTATTCTGTTTGGGAGAAAGGTGGTCATTAATGAGCAGCTTATTACTGAGGTGATGGGGCTTCCTATGGAAGGTATCAAATTCTACAAAGATAGAAATCTCTCTGACCAGGTAGTCCATAAATTTCCTAAGTCTGAGAAGGAGAAGGTGGACCTGCGAAGGACTACAAAAAGCTATTATGACTCAGTGAGGATTGTTTTGTACTGAAGGAAGGTGTTAAATGTGTTGATGGAGTATGCTACCCTAGATAGACGCTACACTAGGGTCTTCGGGTACCATTTTGTACTTCTCAACCATTTCAAGCACTAGGTTAGGGTTTCTCTCCCTTTCTATCTTGCTTCTTCTCTGAATGCCAACCTAAGGAACCATAGAAAAAATCCTATTAGGAATTCCATTCTCCATGAAGGCCTGCTTGTGTTAATTCATGATCATTTTAAAGCTATGTCGGCTCTATCCCACCAGACCCCTTCCTCTGAAGATAGGGTTATTGTTAAGGGGAAAAGGAAATCTAGTGTCTCTCCCCAGAAGAAAGGGAAAAGAAAGGTTTCAAAGGACTCTTCCTATGAAATTAGTGGGGAGGATTCACAGTCGACCCCTTCTTCTGATAATTCCAGTTACCCTATGATTGACAAAGAGGAGAGGCCCTGCTTTCCTAGGGATCTTAAAGTGGAGGATCATTATTTTAAAGATGAACAAGAATTCCCTGATGACATTCTAGCTATTTCCTGTAATGGGTATGTAGATTTTTCCAGGTTAATCAGATAGGTCTTCTTTGAGATTAAGGAAATTAAGCTGAACCGAAGAGCAATGAATAGTAAGATTGAGAAGGATGATGGCAATCAAAATAGAGACAATGTTAAGGCCATTGATTTATGGACAGTGGATGAGAAGAAATACATGGTGGAGTGCCTTAAGAAAACGGCGGAGGATTTACAATAGTTCAAAAGCAACCATGATGGTAAGTTGTCTGAGATGGAGGAAAAGCTGAGGAACATAAAAAACTCCCTCCACAAGGTGCTTATTATGAGTCACAAAATTTCAAAGTCTACTGCAAAGACCATGAAAACGATGGTGGAGAATTTGGAAAATGCTTATCAGGTCAGGACGACTGTGTTCGTGGATGTTGAGAAAGAGGAAAGTCAACAAGAAGGTGGAGGGACGAGCAACAAAACTAGAGCCAATATGAAGAAGAAGGCTGATCAGGCCCTTGTGAACATCCAGGAAATTAAAAAGTCTGCTATCAACATGAACAAGTTGGTGCAGGAGGCAGTGAAGATTCTCAGGAATCTGGCCTAGTGGCTGGATTTTTTGTGGTTTTTTGTTGTGCTGTCTTGGTTTCCTTTGTTTTCTTCTTTGTGGGCAGCATTTTTTTTTTATTGGACACCTTTAATGCTTTATCTTTCTCTCTGTTACTGTTAAGGGTTTTGGGTCCCCTTCAAAACCTGTTTGTTCCTTAATCAAAAACATTCATTAATCCACATGTAAAGTTAACATAGATAGTTCATATAGCATGTCAATGCCATTTAAAGGTTACAAAAATAAGGTTATGCCCAATGTTTATGGTTTTGAGGAAATATCATGAAAATGTCAGCATCCAAGTATCACAGTCTATGACAACTACAAAAAATGGATAATAAACTCTATCAAAATTGAGCCATTAACTAGACTCATCATTTACCTCACCTAGGTATATCTCTCTTCCCAAATGATTTATTATTTTGAAATGGATATATGGGCATCTTAGGGGAAGAAAATCATTGATATATATTTGAGATCTCCTTTAAGAACCTTGGTTTTGAAATTTACATTTACATAGATATGTGATGTATTTTTTGTTGGTGACTAAGCTAATTTTCTAGTTGTATATGTGTCTCAAGTTGTTATGGGGCATCAAGTGATGCAATTCTAGACTGTAACTTGACATGATACATATTGTAACTTCTAGGAAGTCTAGTTGCAAATTTTCATGTCATGGCATAAACTATTAAATATTTGATAAAATTTGTGGATCACCTTGGGGTTGATGCCACACTTTGGGCTACTCAATACTTTCCTAGGAATTTTTTGTATGTGGTATTTATAAAATATATTTAATGTGTGTAGGTGAGTCACATGAACACATACAATTTTGAGTATAAAATTAATTAAAGTTCATTTCAAAATCTAGATTCAATCTTGGGTGCCAACATTTATTGTGGGAAATCCCATTTGGGTGCATTAATTAGGAAAATTGATAAGCAAGTTTCTAGGTTGACCCTTTGTCTATACATTAAGTGCTTGTAATGGTCCACAAAAATATTGCTACGTGTCAATACACACATGCTACTAAAATTACTCCAAGAAGCAACTTCTAGCTTTCTTTAAGAGTATTTAAGAGTTCTCTATTGTATTGTATATTTTTTTAATATGAAGATACAAAATATTTTTTTTGGTGGGTTTTTTTCACTTTAAGGGTTTTCCACATTAAATCTAGTGCTTTGTGTATTTAATCTATTAAATTATTTTGATTTTGTGTTTGTATACATCTTTTTTTAGATTAGAATATTTTTATATAGCCCCTAGGAATCTCACCTCAACCATCTTATTGGAGACATAGGGAGATAGTTATATTATGTTGTATGTGATCATATTGGATACGACACGATGGGCTTAAGTTTGTAGCATGAGAAGTTTTTATATGACTTGTTGTGTAGGGATAATTGAGATCATCCTTTTTATGATATACACGTGTGATATAAATTAAAACATATATGGAGTGTTTTATTTATTATGGATTTTTATTCATTATCATCATGTGAACTAGTTTACTTTAATGTTTGGAGTATATGAGCCATGATAGGATGCGTTGATGATGTATGTAATTATGTGGTAAAAGTAAAATAGAATAGAGGTAAGTTGAATGTGAAACAAGTAAAATTAATGCAATAAAACATATTAGGAAGAAAAATATAGGTTACAAAAACTAATAAGAAAGAATGATAAGAAGATCCTATTAGTGCATAAACAAAAATGATAGTAACCGAATGGAAAATAGAAAATAAACCAAATGGGTAAATAACCAAAAAATAGAATAGCTTAAGAATAGTAGAAATAAGTGTTACACATAGCATCCACATTTATCAAGGAGAAGGTCCAGCAGTGGAGAAGAAGATTAAATAATTAGAATCTTTGTTGCATAGAGCCTAGGATGAGAGGGACAAAGCAAATTTAGAGGCTAATATAAATCCAAGTTGATATAATTGGTATAAGGGGCCTTTTATCATATAATTAAAAGTAGTATCGAATCTTGTGTTAATCTATGAGATTATTTAAAAAATATTAGACAAGGGGATAATAGGCATGGAAAATAATAAGTGATAATGAAAATAAAGGATAAAAGGTTTCCTTGAAATACTCAAGTAAGAAAGATATTCCTTAGCACCAAATACATAAGCCTCAAGTTTTCCAAAAAAATTAGCATCATATGAGGTGTACACAACCTTATAGTAGACATAGTATCTTATATTGAACATGTAAGGGACCTATTATAAATAAGAAGGTTGATGAATATAATATTTTACTAAAACCTAAAATACCTCAGCCTAGATATAAATAAGTAAAATTCAAGGAGTTAAGAGTATGATAATGTGAATTTATGGTATTAGCATATAAATTTTGTAATTATTTAATACATGATCTACTAACCTCAATGAAGATTCATTTGGTTATTGAGGACATAGTAACATTAGAAGCACATATTCATACAATAATTGGGTAGAACATATCTTTGTTAGATTCCAAGTCAATTAACACCATGGAAATTTTTTAGAAAATTACCATTATTGATCTTTCTTGTGATTAGAATGAAATAATTTAGATAAAACTTATGATAATGATGCTTCCCTATTATTTAATTCTTTCAAGAATAATGTCACTTGAATCTTTTCAATTGGATATATTTATTTTGAAGAAGAATGTTTTACAAAATAATTATACCATTTGAGTATATAACAAGCAACTATGATTTTTTGAAAGTTCCAAATACAATTCAGGGATAACCAAAAGGTCCTTAAATTAGAACATGTGGTACTTGATTAGAAGAAAGTGAGTCATGCATATAAGATATAAATCAACATAAATTTTGACAAAAGGGTCATCTATTCAAGTAAGCTTTTCAAAAAAGTGTATTCAATCATAATGATTTCTAGCACTTTAACTTCTTTCGATAGAAGAGAATCTACTATCAATATGTTGAGAAGAGACATGAATGTATTAAAGTTGTAAGGGAAGCTATGGTTGATTGTATAGATATGGGGGAGCTACTAAAATATCCAAAGACCATGATAAGGGGGAACACTCTACTCTTAAATATACTCAAGAAAAAAATAAACAATATTAGGCTATTTACAATGAAAAGGGTAGCCATGAGTTTACACTGAATAACATCCAACAACATGTGGAATAATATGCAAGGAATATGCCATCATTTAAATATACGTGTTGAATCACCCTATGTAACCATATGAAATGATTTAACATATTTCTTAGTAGAGTAACTATTTTACAAACTTTGTAACAAGAAATAACAACCATAATTGTGATGTAATACAAGAATGACACATGTTAATCATCTAGAGGAGATGAACCTTGCCTTTTTATAAATTAATTATTTTTATTTGAGAGATAATCTTTTCCTATCATGACATATTTTTAGTGTTATTTTTATTATGTCCAAGAGCAAATCTAGAGTGTCAAATTTATCATTCTTGTTCTAGATTTTATCTATATGAAATTTAATGTGAACCTTCTTAATAGAAATTTCTCTATTAACTATAATTGATTTGTCAAGGTTTCTTTTTAAGAATAGCCCTTGTGTTGTAATTTATATTTCCTCAACTTGTAATCTATAAATCTATCTATGATGATAATTTTTATAGTTAGTTGTGTTATATATTCTAGTGCTTGATCTTGGTTGGTAATAAAATATGAAAATTTAGTATGACAATAATATGGTATAAATAGGAACAATGTGCAATGTATATTATCCTCGACTAATCAATTGAGATGTTCATCCATCATAATATATAGTAATGTCATTTAGAATATGTGTTCAAACATTATGCTTAAAGCTACATATGAGATGGATATATATTTGATGTTCTAATTGAGTACATGCATATAATGTACTAGCAAAAGCAAGGGGACAAGATGTTGTCATGTACTGCAAACCACACTCATCCTTTCCCATAAATATTGAGAGAGAATTTATAGACATGTAAAAACCTAGTAATGGAAGGTCGCCCCTTGTCCTAGCCAAACAATGGTTAGTACCAATTATTCTTATGATCCTTTTCATTCCTTTTTCAATTTGTCACTTCTACTTTTTAAAGTTAAATCATTGTTGGTATGTGAGCATGAAGTCTTCAAGGCCATTTATTCTTTGAAACTCAAATTTGTAAGGAGACGATTCTAAAAAGTGTTGAAAATGTTAGTTTCACATTTTTTATATTTTTCTATGGTCTTAGGGTAGTACCTAGGGAAGAGTTACCTTTTTGTACCATTTTGGAAGGTCAAATTGTCATGTTGGGTACTCTTTTGTCTTGGGGGGTACTGGATGCGTTATTTTTGGATTAAGGATGAGATGGATTGTACAAAGTTCTCTTCATGTCCTTTCATTCCATTCAATGTTTGTAAGAGGGTGGTGTACACTCCACTCATCCACGTTTGGGTCACATGCGTACACCCACATGGGTGCACATGGGTTTGTAAGGGGAATTAAATAATTTTCTATGGGAAGGGGCTTAGTGTGATGGAGATTGGAGTTGTCATGTCGTCTCACCACATTGATTGGGTAGGGCTCGGTGACATTACACCTCTATTTATATAGGTGGATTGGTCTTATTGAGGGGTTCCTCACCTTTTTTAAATAGTTCAGAAAATTGTTATTTACAGAAATCTAGAGGATGCAGTCTTCATATGAATAGATGATTATTACAATAGAGAGTTTACAAGATAAATTGTATTCTCCAATTCCTGTCTACTCTTAATAATGTATTAGTGTTGTGTTATTGGATATATAATATGTTGAAATAAGGTGATTATGTATAGATTCCTAAAAAATGAGCTTCAATATTTTATATGATTTCAAAATTCATTCAATTTAAATTGCAACATTATATTAAGTATACTTGTCTCTTTTCTTAAATGACCTTATTCTTACACATACACAATTTTTAATGCAAAGATTGACTAATACCATAATTAACTTGATGATATCATATGATAGAGAAATGGAATACTTCTTTATCTTTGACCCTGCAAAATTGAAATCTAGATAATATCACACATATGCCAACTAAACTAAAGCCTTGATACATTGTTAAATTTGTGTCCAAGAGTTCTAAAAGTTAGGTTCACAAGGATGTGATACTAATGACTTTATGGTGTATGCGTATGTCTAATACTTGTGAATATTTGCTCAATATCTTGTAACCAATATATTATATGGTACTTAGATTCCTTATTTTAGACTCCAGCTTTGCAAATTAGTTGTACATTTGAACATCTCTAACCCTAACCCTTACCTTTTCTCCAACCATAACTCTAATCGTAACCCTAATCCTAATGCTAACCACAACCCTAATCCTAATTCTATCTTTAACCCTAAACCTAACACTAATTTTGATTGTATCTCTAACCCTGACCCTAACTCTAATCCCGACTCTATCTCTAACCCTAACCTTGACTCTATCTCTAACCCTAACCCTAATCCTAAAGCTAACCCCAACCCTAATCCTAACACTAACCACAACTATATATAAAATATGCTAAGATATATTTTTTTGAGGTGTCATTTTTTAAATCAATTTCTCACATAAAAATGCAATAAGCGCCTCGAAATAGAATATATATATATATATATACTTTTGAACAATTCTTCTACCTGCCATCACAACAAATTTTTGATCCTTCTGCAATTGATCAATCATCTTAGTCGCTAGCCTTGTAATTCTCTTAAAAACTGATTTATTTGTCTATCATTAATGCCCGGCATATCATCTATGAGTATCAGCATATGATTTATTTCTTTGGATCTGCAGCTCAAATCCCCTGCTGCCCTCCCTGGATCTGTAGCTCATCCCATCTACAGATCCATCATTGAATGTATGTTACTAGCCGACAGGGATCTACGCTCTCGCCCTCCACAGGAAATCGATCCTATAGCGGCGCCGACGCCCTGACTCTCCCCTCCAAACCTATTTTGCACCCTTGGAAGGACATCTGTTTTTTAGGTTTTTTATGCGCCAGGGGTTCAAGAATTGTCTCACACAAATAAATGGTAAAATTATATTATTCGTGTTCTTATAGCTTCTTAATCCTTATTTTGTAGGATCAGACGACATTCTTCCCCTAATCCCATGAATGGACAGTAGACACGTTTATTCTCCAGGCTTATTCCTGTAGATTTGAAAGGAGAGAGGTCAGATTTGCAGGATTTGGATGGTGAATTTTCCATTGCCTGCAAATGGATGATTTGGGCTATTGATAAATTGATTGGGCACCAGATTCACGTACCCTGGAGGTCAAAACGTAGCAGGGAAGGAAATATGGTCCTCATACCCTCCCTTGCTTTCCCCATGGCCCTGCTATTAGCATTGTGCATCATTCTATGGTTGAACTACACTCTCCAGGCGCTTTCTTGCGAGGTCTAAAGTACTGTTGACACTTTGCACACCTGCTGAAGGGAGTATTGTATCAAGAATGTGAAATTTTCGTTCATTAGAGGGATAGATAGGGCAGATAATAATATAGAAGGTGGGTGTTGAGTCTGTAGGAGCTATCAAGGCAGTCTTCTTCCCATGCACATGCAAATAGTGGGATAGAGCTTGTAGCATCAGCTGGAACTTCCATCGTTTGTAAAGATACCGTTTTTGGATTGGTATTCTTTGTTTACATAGGGGAGAGGATCTTGTAGTTAAGTACCTTAATTTTAAGTTTCTCAAAATTCTATGTGGAAATTTCAGATCACTCTTAATTTTTTACAGCAGTTTATTTGGCAAGTCTCCTATTTATATCTAAGGTTTCAAGGCCACATTATCAAGTATGATATCATATCATGCTTGTACAGCCTGAGTTGGCCTAATGGTGAAGAACTTGTACTCTTGAAAGAGAGGTCACAAGTTCAAATCCTGCAGGGGGTAAGGTATGTACACCTCATATTGTGGAGCACAAGTTGGGTGCCTCCCTCAGATCCCCTGGTATTCGTGGACTATAAAATATTATTATTATTATTATTATCAACATGCTTTTTGTCGAGGTGTCCAAAAAGACCCAAAAAAAAGTGAGACCGATACTTTTGCACTAAATTATGTTTTATTAATGCGCCGATGTGTCTCTTTTTTTTTTTGGAATGTAATGGTTATTGTATGCACATGTGATATGGTGATAGTTTCCTTTTTTGTATTCACTTGCAAATGTTATCGTAAATGTATGTTTTCACTACAATCTTGCACATAATGTATTTTGTGCTGTGGTATAACTAGCAACGACATAAGTAATAATTATATGTATGTAGAAAATACTCTTGTGATAATTATTCAGTTCTTCTCTTTTTTCTTGGACTTCCTTTTTCTTTTTTCGTCTATCTTTTCCTTTTTCTTTGTTAGTTTGTAAGGGTAAATTTAGCTTAGAACTTCGTGAACTTTGCATTTTCTTCTTTTTAATCCTTACCAAGATCCTTGCTCTAATAACATCTCATCTACCATTGAGTTAATCTTGTTAAGCCAAGACCCAACATCCTTGAGACGTTGGGGAGATTACAAAATCTGCTTTCAAGAGAAGAGTCGCCCCCTTGATTCTAGATATGCCTAGTACATGCTTAGTACATGTAATTTTTCCACTGAGTGTTTCCTAACTTTCCATAAACAATTAGCATTAAGCAAATTGTAAATTCAACATTACTAGCCTCAATAAGGATGAAACTTTGTCCCATGTACTGACAATGATAACAAAGTTTCTAGTTAGAATGTTAATTTAGATATATAACACCAAAATGTATCCTTTGAGAGAAAAACAACCATCCCACCTTTTAATATTGAACATTATTACAATGTACAATTATGTTTATTTGGTTTTTAATTCACATGCTATATAAAAGAAGGGCATACTTTGCTCCCTCACAAATGTAGTTCTAAACATTATGATATTCCCTAACAAGGTCTATATGAGTTATTTGATTTTAGTCTATGTGAGGTTCTCCTAGTCAATACCATGGCTTTAATTTATTGTCCAAAAGAAGTTGGTCAAATCTTTCAATAGGAAGTTGGGGACTATGGTTGACCTCAAATATGTAAGATAGATGCATTACTAATACAATTAAAAAAATGATTAAATTAGGAATGCTTCCTAGATAAGAAATTAAGCTCTGACACTTGTGACATTTCCAATTTCTTGGTGGTGATGTGTAAGGCAAGATTAAAATTTCCTCGCACTTTAGAATTATACTATCTTTTTTAATAAATCAATCAATTGGGGAAACATCCATTATAGTATCGTGTAACAATAAGAATGCATATCTTATAGATCAATGCTTATTTTATAATATAAAAGCTTATTGAACTTGCACATTTCATATAAACTCTTGCAATTTAGACAATTATCATATTTGACTAATGCCCATAAAATCAATACCTGGAACCATCCAAAATAGAAATTGGGTATCTTTATGCTTGCTTATATTATTGATATCATAAGCAACTTAATATTTCTTGAAGGGAAACTAATGTACTTGGATTTATAATTTTAAATGCTTTATTTTGTTTCTAAGTTCAATGTCAATGTTCAATTGTGACTAGCTTTATGGATTTTATATGTAGAATAACATAATAGGTGAATGTGCCATCACATTTATGTTGGATGTATAATAACATTTTATTATTTACTTTGGTAATTAACATAAATATGAAACTTTTAGGGAAAAAAACTAAGAAATTTTGTATTATACTTTTTTCATATTTTTTTGTTTGAATTATATGTGCCAAAATGAAGCCTAATGTTAAATCAATATGGAAATCAATTATCATAAGTGGTGTAGTATGTAGAAACTAGAGTGTTAGTGAAATATATTTTTTCTTTTTTTGGTGTATGAAATAAAGAAAATTAGGTTCACCAGGATGAGACGGGGTTAAGTGTCAATATGAAATGAATAAGGATGATGTGCCTATCTTTCTTCTAATTTCATTAGGAAACGAAATCCCCCAAAGGTAGGATTTACTTTCAACCAAAAGGTGAGTCAAACCTATTAGGGGATCTACTGTTTCCCTTGTGACACAAAATGACAAATATGACTGAATACACTTTGGGGAGCTAAAAATAAAATAATTAATGAACTCAATTATACATTGCAAGACTTGAAATGTTGAAATAAAGGATAGCGTGCAAATAGAAACAACAAGCTACAGGTAGATTTGAGAGGGAAGAATGACATGTACTAGGCTCCAAAAGTGGTTGCTGAGTGTCCTGCTAGGATAGATTTTCCCTAGGATGAATAAGTCTCTGCACATGGTTTCAAAATATAATTTCACAGTCCTCTGATCTCGGATCTGCAATCCCAATTCCTCTAGATTCCATTGTTAGAGTCAGAAATAAAATCTGAAAATGAGTTTCCATGGCTTGACAACTTTGAAAACTTTGCAAAATTGTACTTTTGATCAATCTTCAATCCTTCTTCACCTGCAAATCTACACACACAAAGAGAGAAAAATTGTTTATTTTTGGTGAATAGGGGTTTGCCTTGGTAAAACCCTAGTTTGGTAATTAAACCTTGATAATGAAAGATAATGATAAATTATAAGGATTGATGAATGAAAAAATCTATGTCACAACTCACCAAACCCTCAATGGCTGCCCTTAGAGGACTGGAGTCCAACACATATCTCTAAGGATTGGATCTTAGATGAATTTTCTTGAATGATTACTTGACTTGATGCTTGAATGCTTGAAACCTACATCACAATTTGTTAGCTCCAAAACAAAATATGAACACACATAACTTTGACACGATGATATGATCTTGATTTGTTGTTGTATATGCTTGATAAATCTGTTCTTCAATGCTCTTGACAATAATATTTTCTCTTATGAAATCTCAATAGTGTGTCTTAGGTTTGAATTGATAAAATAAATATGTATTTATAGGTGTTTATGTATTTATAGGTGTTTATCTAATTTACCAAAAATTAGATTCCATACTTGCTGACATTTGAAACATGAATTTGAATCATTAAAATGCCACCAAAAACATATTAAAAATTGGGATCTAGGACCCAAGGAGGACCCATTTTCCCTTGGGTGAATGGGTCCTGGGACCTAAATCCAAGACACAATATCCAAGGCAATTAAAATAATGTTAGCATTTGTTTAATGTTGGTTTCCCTTTTAGAAAACAAGAATACTAAGGCTCAGGAATGCATAATTTAGGTAATTAGAAACTTAATTAAGTCCAATTAATTGAGGGGATGCAAACATAGTGTGAACATGTAAAGAGTACATTTTTCTACACTATAGTGTAAACCACCTAGAAATGAAAATTTGAAACTTAGATTCTTATGAAATAAATAATTTTTGACAATTTGCTTGTCCTTTCAAGGTTATCTAGCTAATTAAGATAGACATAAAATTGTAGGTATTTTCTAACTTTTGAAGTTTATATATTTTCATTGCAAATAAGAATAGAACATAGATCAAATATTAGTGATAGAGAACTAATAATTTTTATGCTTGGAAATAAATTACATAAGTTTAAATAGAAAATAGTAAATGATATGAAATCATTTAGAAATAGACTACAAAAGTTTAAATAAATAGTGATTGCTTTTATCTATTTATCCAATTTTTATTGAAAATGAAATTTATATATCAATTTAATATAGTAAATTTCATCATTAATCATATGATAAAACTAGGTAAAATGGAACCATCGAGTGAATTTAAATTCTGAAGCTCTTATCCACATTGGTAAGAGATGGTGTAATGTAAATGGAAAGAATTTGGGTTCTTGACACAAAGGACTATCCATGAATGTAAGAGCTTTATCCCAATAAGAAAATAATGCAACATCAACAAATTATTCTTATGATTTTTGAACTCTCAAAACCTTGCTTAAAATAATTCTCACTACCCTAATTAATAACACTACACAATCACCTCCAAAAACCTTGAAGGTAGTAGATGCCAAATAACATATCATTCTCCTACACAAGATCTTTGATAGCAAGAATAAAACACAATTTATAAATAATAAGGTCTTTTGGTGATTTTTCATCTTGGTCTTAGTAACAACATCAAGTTTCCATAGTCCATGATAATGAATTGTTGATCTTCTGGATTGAAATTGTGTTCGTTTTTGTGATTCACAAAAATGAACATAGTTTCAATCCAGAAGAACAACAATTCATTGGTCTTAGTAGTTTACTAGTACTCTATAACTACAATTTTTGTCCTATTTTGGGAATTGCATTGTAACTATAATGCCCTGATATTTCACCCAAGAAATTAATGGCTAATAGATATTTTTTGCATCATAATGCACACCTATGCACTAGAGATATTGAAACACAATACTTGACAAAAATCAAAGAGAATTATGTCTATTTACAAAGCATGACTATACAAGTGGAAAAATGAACATTTCCATGTGATGAATTCAATGTGATGACCATACAAAATGGTATAGTTTCCTTAACCATAGTGAAGGGTTCAAGATCACTAAACCCATTTCATATGAATGGTGGTGAATGAATGAGAATGGACCTCCATTTCCTTTTCTAAGGAAACTTAAGCTTCATTTCATCAAAGAAAATACCAATCCAAAAACATTGACACATCTAAACTAGTGTGGAAAACAAATCCAAACCACAAGAATGTTTAATAGAGAGGTTGAATGGTAAGGAGAATCACTATCTCAAACTAGTATTGTAAGATATTGTACATGTTCTCTTGAAGGCATGAGTTATTACACAAAAGGATGGATAACTAACAAGGGACATAAAGAACCATCAAACCAATTTGATAGGCATTCAAAGTAGATGTCATGTCTCTTTTTCAAAAAAAAATGAAAAGATTGCTCACCCAAGGAGATGTTAGAATTCGAGAATCAAATGTGATGCTTGACACCTACTAGGGAGTTATCAGAGATCAAGGATTAGGCATGCCACTTTAATCATCTCGAAAAGATGTCGAACATTGAGGTTTAGAAATATCATCCAACCCATGCTAAGTACCTATTGGAGGTTGGGGATTGAGGTTGTTTCCCAATGCATGTTAAGGGGCTATTAAAGGTCAGATGTTGAGGTTGCAGCCCAATACATTCCAAGGACCTATTGGAGGTCATGGATTGGGATTGTTTCCCAACATATTCCAAGGAGCTATTTGAGGTCAAGGATCAAGGTTGCCGCTAGATGCATGCTAAGGAGTTATCAGAGGGCAGGGATTAGGATTTTGGCCTAATGCATGCTAAGGAGCTATTAAGGTTGGAGATCGAGGTTGTTGATCAACACATTCCAAGTCAGAGGAAAGGAGAAAATATAAACCTTCGAAGATAAATTTTGTAAGGCCTATAAGGCTGACCTATGATGTAGCATGTAGAATTTAAATTTGGGCCTTGGTTCCATTTTGGGTCTAGGCCAACTAGTTTGATGTTTTGGGTTTGTAGTATATAAAACTAGGAAAACATTTCAATTGTAACTATCCTGGATGTTGTTGTATTTGTTGGGAACTTTGTGTTCAAGTGATATTCTATCCAAATGAAAACCGATAGGAGACTATGATCAGTGGACATAAACCCATTAATTTTTGGAATCAGAAGATGAAAACCCTTTGGTTCTTGAGGGAATTCTCACTTAGGGAGTGCATTGAAGCTTCAAGTTTATAGTATAGTTCAATCTTTTTGTGAGTGCATAATTTATTGTAGACTTGTAAGTGTTGTTTGTTGCTATTGTAATGACTACCATAATAGTCATTTGGTTGAATAAATATTATCATAATCAATATCAATTGTTATTAGAGTTTGATTCATTATGTGCAAGTTCATGTGTTGAATAGCTAGTTGATCTATGTTATTTGAGTATGATTAATTGCTAATGTTTAGAAATAGTTGGGTTAAGACTATCGTTTATGTTTCAACTCTGGTGAAGATTTTTATTTTTCTGTACATCTAAATTATTTTCATTAAAATTTGGGAAGGGACATTATAGTGGTATAAGAGCACCTTTCTTGCTAGCCTGTGAGTGTGTGGTGATTTAGGTTCATGAAAAAAGGTGATAGAGAAATTAGATACTTGCAAAGGGAAAGATAAAAGAAGTAGCTATGGATGATAGAGATGAGGAATCCCACTTTAGGGAGGTCATTAAGACTAAAAATAGAGATCTAGCTAGAGAATTTAGATCTACCATGAGGGTATCAATGATAGAGATGATAATGAATTTGAAAGAGATGAATCAATAAGGGGCCATTGGGAAATCTACTCCAAATGGGGTAGAACGAATTCATTTAATGAGTTTAATGAACCCAACCTCAAAGACATTCAAACCAAAATTTCTAAAGAGAGATGAGACAAAAATTATGGAAGAAGAACAACCTATATGCCCACAACAAGAGGATGAAATGGTGAAGTATCATGTTGAATACAATACCCTGAATTCAACCATCCATCATGAAATGTATTTTTTAAGTATTATGAGATGAATACAAGAAATAAGAATAAAAGGAGAAGGCATGAGGAGAAACCTGATAGGGACATTTAACAATGCTTAGGGAAGATCATTATACCCACATATGGTGGATCAAGCAATTGATTAGCGCGTGGTTGTAAAAGTTGGATACATATTTCTCCTTGAACTTCATGTTTGAAGAAAAGGCCATTAATTTTTCCACTTTACACTTAGAGGGTATGACTCATGAGTGGTGGTACCATCTCTCGATGACCCAAGGACATGGGTCAATTGCTATCTTAGAGGAGTTCAACCTAAGATTGATGGAGAGGTTTGACATGAAGGATCCAAAGATTCAATTTAGGGAGTTAGTACAATTGAATCAAGAGGGTACAATTGAGCACTATGTGATAGAATTTCAGAGGTTGTCAGTGATAATTCAAGATGTGACATAAAGGAGACTCATGGTTCTTTTTGTAAAGGGCCCATTTGATTCACTCAAGGATTTGGTAAGAGCATTTGATCTACATTTGTTGCAAGAAGACATCAAAAGATCTTTGAGTTTGGAGGATTCAATGACCAAAATAAAATCCTAATCCAAGAGTGTACCATCGATGTTGCAACAAAAGCCTCCTCATAGTAGTGTCCATCAACCTAAGGCATTACCCCCAAAATTGAGAAAGATGGAGAATGAACTTAGGAGGAAGAAGATGTGTTTTTGTTGTAGAAAGCCATGATGCTTGGGTATAGAATATATACATTACATTAAAGTGGTGTCAGATAAAGACTCAAAGTCAAAAGATGAGCCTAAGGTATTTGAAGATTTTGTTGCTCATATTACTGAAGGGGTAAAATATGAAATCACAAGGGATAGTACACTTGCTTCTCTCTCAAGTGCCCCAAAATATCTTCCTTTCAAGGTACGTGGAGTGCTTGTAGGATAGAGGATGACCATTCTCATCAATGCTAGGGATACCCACAAATTTATCAATGAAGGCTTGGTGATGAAGAGAGGATTGAAGGTAAACACATTCAAAGGTTTTAGTGTAGCAGTAGCTGATGGGTTCACCATCCTATACACTAGAGTAATCAAGAAACCTAATATAACTCTTGGGGAACATAACCTGTATGTGATAAATTCTGTGGTTGGTTTAAGAGATATTGATATGGTTTTGTGTGTATAATGGTTGCATTCTCTAGGTGAGTATTCACATAACTACCAAAAGTTATGGATCTTTAGTTCACAGTAGATGAGAAGAAAATTTCCCTTAAAGGGATCTCTAATGGAGCTCCACGAGTGGTGATGACAAGGAGGATGGAGGGAAAACTCAAATATGCAAAACATATTAAATATTTTGATAACAAACAAGGACTTAAAAGAGAAGAGAAAAAATGATTGTTATCGAGATAATTCTAAAATTACCTATTATAAAAGGGAAGGAGCCATCAAGACCACACTTCAAATTATCTCACTTAATTACTCAATTTTTTGATTTGAATGAATGTGACACTTATTCTTATTGGTTACAAAATATTAGACATGATTTGAGGATTGTTTTATTGAACATAATCATTATCATGACATACAACCATGGAGTAGATTACTTTCTTGCAAGACTCTCTAGACACATCCTTGCAAGATAGAAGAAAGCATAATGCTAATGTTGTTGCAGTGTTTTAAGAGGATAACTCAATAAGTGCAAGAGACATGAAAACTTGTGCAAGATGGAAGAATAATTTAAGGATGAATTATATGCAGTGCAAATTCAAAACGTTAGATTTTTATGAATGGTAAAATACAATAATTTTTAAAAAGGAGGAAAATTGCTTCACATAGAATGGAGGGAAAAAGTATAATGTGAAGAGATAGCCCTTGACCTTTCACATTCATTTTTTTTCACATTGTGATATTTTGGAGGGAAGGACTATTTTCCCTCTTAGCCAAAATTTCCTATATAAATTTATGTGTAATTCATTGTGAAGTATTGGAAAATCCATTACGATTTTTTGAAACCATTAAATAAGATTTATCTTTTTGATCCATTTTTCTAATTTTTTCCATTCAATGATGTTACCCAAGCTCTAAATTTGTTCCTTTTCCACTCAATCACACTCATTTAATTTAATATATGTTACATAATATTCTAATATTATATATTAATTATATAATATAATATGTATTATATTAATAAATCTGGTCTAAAGTAAAAAAGAAAATGCATTTTAGCAAAAATGCGAAAAAGCGAAAAAAAGCAGCGCAAGTGGGAACATCGCGTAGAGGTGCGAAATAAGCCGAAAAGTGGCCAAAAGAATATCGCCACTGGTGCAAATGCAATCTCGTTGGGTAGCAGGGATTATGGAGCTAGGCGGTATCCAAACAACTCCAAGGCGCAGAGGAATGGATGGCAAGGGAAATCGATCTGGGTGTGCAAATCAGAGCAGGCTCCTGAGAATAGATCCCGAGCTAGGGCATCGGTGGCTGTCCGTCCAGGAAATGTCCAGATCGCCAACCTCCCAGAGCGCTCTCAGCGTAGGAAGATAAATCCTCGACAACAGATTATAAACCCATACATTCCCCCGCATAAGAGAAGCAAACTCATGTCGATCCCTAAATCCTTTATGCAGCAGAGATGGGATCACCTTAAATCCCATGGGCTTTTTGTTAAATGGACAGGCAAAGATGCCCCAAGGGATCGAGTGGTGGAGTGGTTCTCAGAGCTCTTTGAGGGACGGGTTAGAGCTAAGGCCCTCTCTAATAATTTTTTCCTCCTAGTCTGCACAGATCAGAACATTAAGAAGAAGATCCTACTTGGAGAACCCATATTCTTTGAAGGGTTTTGCTTCTACAGAATTGACTGGGAACCCAACTTCGATCCAACAAAGCACTCTCCCAAAAGATTTCTGCATTGGATGAAACTAGAAAATCTACCTTCGGAGTACTGGAGCGAGGAGATCTTGGAGAAAATTGGTGGTAATCTGGGCACTTTCATAGGATTTGAGGAAGGCTTCTTCAGTGGAAAGTCAGATATACCCAAGATACTGGTAGACCTGGATTCAGATCATAGGTTCCTCAACAATCTGGAGATTTTAACAGTAGAGGGCAAATGGTTCCAACAGATTGAGGTAGATATCAAGGGTGGAAGATGCATCCTAAGCAAGAGCTATATAGCTAGTTGCTCGATGGCTCCAGGGAAGGCAATAAATGTAGAAATGGAGAGTCTAGCCTGGACAAAGACTCCACCGATCAAGGCAGGAGATTGTGCCAATCCTCATCCCGAGGAGATGACTGGCGCAAAGGCCTCAACAGATCTGGAAGAAGGGGAGCTTACAGAAAAGCATATGCCTCCAGCTCTATCAAATGCAAAATGCGTAAAGAGGTAGGAAGTTGCAGCAAAATCCCCCACCAAATTGGAGAAAGCCAAAGTGATATCCAAATCAGTGAGTCAGGCTCCGTGCAAGGAAATAAATGTTTAGTTTTTTACACCTCCTAAGTCCGATCTTGCGGATTCCATACATCTTAAATCAAACCAAGGAATTCTAAGCGATTTGACTCCCCAGGAAGCTAATTCTTACCATCAGATCAAGTTTGCGGAAGGGCTTCAGCCAGTAGTCTCTGAAGGAAATATCAGAGTTGTCTTAAATGAAGGGATTACTCCAAATAAAGAAATTGAAGCTGTCAATGACCTAATAGGCCTATCTGACCAAGCCACCCCGGATGATGAGCAACATAGGCAAGAAAAAAGAGAACTAATCCAAAAAATCTTGGAACTTGATGCGTCAGAAAAATTAAACTTAGAACCCCTGGAAGAAGGCCAAGATATGCAAGATACACAATAGGAATTGAGGCTGGAGGGTCTAGGCATAATGCAAACCCCATCATCCAAATCTAGAGCTGATTGTGGAAAAGATTCCTCAAAGAAAGGAGCGGGCAGGAAGTCTCTGGCAGAATTAAGATCTCTTGACGGGAAAGCTCTAGGGCAGATCAAGATCACCTCTCTACTGGATTCAGGGAAGGGTAACTCCCTTCCCCAGGAGCCATGATGCTCATATCATGGAACGTTATGGGCCTAAACGCCCCTAACAAGAGGCGTCTAGTCAAGCAAAGGATCGGCTTGACTAGAGCAGACATAATTCTGATCCAAGAAACCAAACAATCAGTTGAAGAAGTGAAGTCAGCCTTCAAAAGCCTCAAAAACTGGAAAGTTGAAGCCACCCCTGCAGTAGGGGCATCAGGGGGTCTAGCGATTTGCTGGAACTCTGCAAAATTACGTGTTGAGGTCATAGCCAGTGGGAAATCGTGGCTATCTGGAAAGGTCCAGATTTATGATCTTAACCTTCAGTTTGGGATTATCAACATCTATGGGCTAGTATCTTGTATGGAAAAAAGAACTCTATGGAGCGAAGTGGATACTCATATTGGTGCACTACAGGAAAAGCATTTATTTATTGGAGGGGACTTCAACGCAATTCTGCACAGCCAAGATAAAAGGGGGGGTTCAGCAAGGCCAAACCAATCACAAAAGGATTTTGAAGAGTGGGTTTTCAGAAATCAGCTTATGGAGATTGAGCTCAGAAACGAAAAATACACATGGAACAACAGAAGGTTAGGCTTCTGCAACATTGCAGAAAAATTGGACAGGTTCTTCTTTTATGGGGATCTATCCTCATTCCCGGCCTCCTTGGAAGGATCAATTTTACCATGTTCTGGATCGGATCACTTCCCCATTTAGCTGAGTCTGCAATTGGATGCCAAACCCAGAGGCTCCCCGTTCAAATTTGAATCCATGTGGCTCAAAGATGAAAATTTTCTGTCCCTAGTAGAGCACTGGTGGAGAGAAGAAGATTTTGAAGGATCCAAGCTTTTCTGCTTCATGGAAAAACTCAAAAAAATTAAACGGAAAATTCTGGAATGGAATAAGGAATCCTTTAAGAACATTTTTGAATCCAAATCTAAAGTGGAGACAGCCCTGTCAACTTTAAATGAGCTGGTAATTAGAAATGGAATGAATGATGACTTTTTTCTGGAAGAGAAGCGTCTGATGCAAGAATATGAGGATATCTTAGCCAAGGAAGAAACCTTTTGGAGACAGAAATTGAGAGAGCTCTGGCTAGAAGGGGGTGATAAAAACACCAAATTTTTCCACAATATTACTAAACAGAAAAGAGACTTGAACCGGATAAACAGAATAGAGTTAGCTGACGGGAAAATCCTAGAGGAGTCTCCCAAGATAAGGAAAAATATAGTGTCATTCTTCGATGGCCTGCTAAATAAGGAGTTAGGCTCCAACATCCGGGAACAGGTAGAGCTTCTGTCTCACATCCCTCAAGTCATTAACCAAGAGCTGAACTATATGCTTACCGCTAAATTCTCTCAATATGAAGTGGAAGAGGCATTAAATCAACTGCATTCGGACAAAGCCCCAGGGCCAGATGGCTTTACGGCTGTGCTTTTCCAGAAGTGTTGGCACTTCCTGGGGAAGGAGTTAGTAGATGCTTTAGAAGCAGCAAGAAATTCGGGGAAGCTTCTAAAAGAGGTAAATAACACCTTCTTAGCCATTATTCCGAAGAAGGATAGTGCCATCAAATTAGAGGATTTTAGGCCTATATCACTTTGTAACACCACATATAAGATAATGGCTAAAGTACTAGCAAATAGAATTAAAAAAGTGCTTCCTCTCATCATCTCAGAGGAACAAATAAGTTTTGTCCCGGGCAGATCAATTATAGATGGCGTGATTATTGCACAAGAAGTTATCCACTCTCTACAAATGAATAACTCAGCTGGGATGCTAATTAAGCTCGACATTAAGAAAGCCTACGACAAAGTGGACTGGAGGTGTCTATGTAAAATTTTGCAGGCTTTTGGTTTCAGCAACCAGTTTATCAATTGGATATTTGAATGTATATCCTCTCCCAGGGTCTCCGTATTAATAAATGGTACCCCTGAAGGCTTCTTTGAAATCTCAAGGGGTCTGAGGCAGGGAGACCCTCTGTCACCCTTTCTGTATATCATAATGGCAGAAGCCCTAGGCAGGTCCATCTCTCATGCTCTAGCCTCAGGTCTTATCAAAGGACTCAGGGTATCAAGGAACATAAGGGTGTCCCATCAGCAATTTGCTGATGACACAATGCTGCTTGGTAGTTCAAAAAGAAAAGAGGCCAGGAACTTCAAGAAAATCTTGGCTCTTTATGCTACCGCCTCTGGGCAAGAAGTGAGTCAGACTAAGTCAGAGGTATTCTTCATCAACACCCCTCTAAGGAAGGAGGCTAGTATTCTAACCGAGCTAGGCTTCAACAAAGGCTCATTACCTTGCTCATACTTGGGACTCCCTCTGGACAAAGGGTTAAGGAACACAAACCTATGGAATCCTTTGAAGGACAAAATGGACAAACGCCTAAGTTCATGGAAAGGTAGGTGGCTATCGTGGGCGGGCAGGATTGTCCTGCTTAGAGCGGTCATCTCTTCTTTACCCATCTACCTCCTTTCCTTTCTTGCTCTATCTGCAAGGGCAAACAAAGATCTCATACAGAAGATGCGGAGTTTTTTTTGGCAAGGGCTCTCAGAGAATCATAAATTAGCTCTCATCTCTTGGGAAAAAGTTTGCAAACCAAAAGTCTCAGGTGGGGTAGGATTGAAAAACCTCAAATGGCAGAACTCAGCCCTTGGAGCCAAAATAATTTGGAAGATGACACGCTACCCCCAACTGAAGTGGGCCAGGATCCTTCAGGAAAAGTATCTAGAGGAAAATGATTGCTTGAGCATAGTTAGGACAAGCAACCCGCCGAAAGGATCAAGGGTATGGAACTTTTTGCTGAAATGTAGGCCAATCATTTGCAGCTTCCTATCTTGGGACATTCACACGGGAGATAAGGCTCTATTCTGGGAGGACTTTTGGTGCGGCCTGCCCAGTATAGATAACCTGATCAACATTCACACCACAAAAGAATATTTGTCTGCTCATTGGGGCCCAAAGGTAAATGACTACATAAGACCTGTGCAGATTGAGGGGGTGAGAAGCTGGGCATGGAAGGATCTGCAAAATCTCCCTTTTCCAAACCATGAAATAGAGATCTTATCCTCCATCCTTGCTTAGCGCCAAGTAGTCTTTCAAAGTGGGGAAGATAGATTAATCTGGGCAGGTTCTAAGAATGGGGAATATAACGCCAAAGATGGCTACATAAAAATTGCAGGTGGAGAGGTGCAAGAGAAGACATAAATCCCCATAGATCTATGCTGGGACAAACTATGTGTACCTAGAGCTGGTACCTTTGCTTGGGCAGCCTTACAGAAGAAAATCTTGACTGTGGAAAGATTCAAGAAGTTGGGTTTCGAAGGCCCGTCATGGTGCGTGTTATGCAAGAAAGCTGAGGAATCAATTGATCACATCCTTTTAGGCTGCCAGTATGCCAGGGAATGTTGGCAATGGTTGTGCGCCAAACTAGGCTGGATAACGGCCCTGCCAAATGATATTTTGAGTCTCTTCTAGTGTTGGCCGAGGAGTGTCAATTCAGGATCTTTAAAGAGCCTCTGGAAAATCTGTCCCTCCATGTTAATCTGGGAACTATGGAAGGAAAGAAATCGCAGGATCTTCAATGATACGGAATTGTCTTTGGCCTCTTTTAAAAATAAAGTGGAAGCAACAGTGATAGAGGTTGTTAATCACAGATCCTCTATGTCTTCCCACAGGGACGCAGTATTTTCAGCTTGGGATGGAAAGATGAGGATGGCTTGGCCAGGTTTGAGAGTGCCATCCTTTGCTGGAAGTGGCATGGCAAAATCTAATGCATTAAGGGATCAGGCTAAATGGACACCCCCCAAAGTTGGCTGGTTCAAATTGAACTTCGATGGGGCATCTCGGGGCAATCCAGGTCCTGCAGGTGCAGGAAGCTTAATCAGAAACTGGGAAGGCCACATTATTGGAAGAAGGGCTATGTTTCTAGGAGTCAACACCAATAATTTTGCGGAATTCAAGGCTCTTCTTATTGGTTTGGAGCTTTGTAAGGAAATGAATTTAAACAAAATTGAAATTGTAGGTGATTCAGCTAATGTGGTCAATGCAGTCAGGTTGGGCCAGACACCCAATTGGAAACTCAACGCTATTTTGGAAAGGGTAATTGAAATTCTAAACACCTGTGAAGCTTTTACCATCAACCATACCTATAGAGAAGCTAACTAGGAGGCGGATGGTTTGGCCAACTTGGCAGCCGATGGAGGTAATTTCAAAGAGACATTTGATCAGCCTAGGCACCATTAAGGCTTTTCAATCTTACCGTCAGCCTTTGGGGAAGAATCGGGCAAATGTATTGTCCTCAGCTGATTGCTTATAGCAACAAATTCCGGCCATTGCAAAACTCTATAGCATTTGTTATAGGAGTGCCTCCCCTGTTTTAGTAACCCGCAGTTTGGAGTAGCTATTAGATACTGCTCGATCTGTGGGTTTGTAACAGGCTCGGGCCTTCTTCATGCTCAGATGTAACCTTTGATTATCAATCTAATGGCACTGCCTATTATCTAGCAAAAAAAAAAAAATGTATTATATTAATAATAATTATATATTATATATATTAATCATATAATATAATAATATTATATATTATATATTAACAATTGTAGTGTCGAAAAATGTACTCCTTTACATTTTCACACTATGTTTGGGTCCTTTAATTAATTGAGCTTAATTAAGCCTTTAATTGCCTGAATTTTGCATTTACAAGCCTAATTAATTACAATTTTTGAAAGGGGAATTATGATTTAATTAATGCATTTATCATTATTAACACCAAGAAATGAATAGGTCCTGATTATTTAGGTCAGGACCCAAGATTGGGCGAATGGGTCCCCTTAAGATTATAATTTCAAATTTTAAACATATTTTTGGTGGCATCTTAAGGTCCTAAATCCAAGTTTTAAGTGTCGGCTTGTAATTTTAATTTTTGGGAAATTAGAAAATTATCTATAAAAGCAAGGTCTTTTTATCAATTCCAATCCTAGAGCATACATGGAAGCATTCCTAAAGCAAAGATTATTGTCAAAGGTGTTCATGAGCATATTTCTCAAGCATTTGTTGCAACATTCAAGATATCAAACATCATGCATGTTTTTGGAGCTAACATTGTGATGTAGGTTTCAAGCATTCAAGTGAAATTCAAGCATCAAAATCATAATATCAATCAAGCCATTCATGCAAGATCAAGAACTTGGAGAGATCTACTAAGTTGCAATCGTTCAAGGGTTTCAAATCAAGGGTTTGGTGAGTTGCAACATAGTAATTGTTTATTCATCATTCCTTCATGTTTCATTGTTTCAATTCAAGGTTTAATTACCAAAATGGTGTTTGACCAAGGAAAACCCCCATTGACCAAAAATAAACAATTTTTTTCTCTTGTGTGTGTTTTACAGATCTTAGGTTGAAGAAGGATTAAAGATATCTTAAAGTGCAAAATCGAAAAAGTTGTCAAAGTTGTCATCAAGCCATGGAAACTCACGTATATGATATATTTTTGAACTTTCGACTATGAAATATGGAAAATTTGGGAGTGCAGACATAGGACCAGAGGACCCAGAAACTGATTTTAGAAAGCCCCACAAAGACCCATTTTCCCGTGGGCGAATGAGTCCCAAAGGATACTCAACAACAACATTTTGATGACAGGTGCAATTTTTTTTAAATACAAAACCATCTCAAATATGTGTGAAAGTTGTTGGTTCCATTTGATTAAGGTTTAATCTTCTGATTTCATGTGTTGATTGCATTTTTGGGTTTATTTGCTATTTTTAGTCTTTCTCCCAAAAGTGTTATTTCACCAGATCTGCCTGTCCTAGATCATAAGGAAAACAACGAGATCTCCGTAAAAGTTGACTTAGCTAAGGGATGAAAGTCAACCTTGGCTTAACAGATCTCTTTTTCCTGATGAAATAGAGGGAAATAGGTGCACTATACCCCATTTTTTCCCTTTCTATTTATAGTAAAATTGGTGAACCCCCATTCCATTTCATGTGCACATATTTTCCCCACCATTTCAACAATAATATAATATATTATATATTGATTAATAATATAATGATATAACTTAATATATTTATATATTTTATTTTTGTATATTATATATATATTATATTATATTAATATATATATATAAAATATATAATAGTAATATATTAATATTATAATATATATTATATATTATTATTATAATATATTATAATAATATTATATATATATAAATTAATATATAATAATATAATATTTATTAATAATTATTTTCATATAACGTGAAAATGACTTTTGGCGGTATGCTTAGAACATAGGAAACAAATATTCGTTTCCTTTTACATGCTTTTTAAAAAATGGCCAGGTCCAGCTCACCCCTTATAACTAAGGGATGAAATAGACCTACGAACTATATATACACTATAATATATATTTATAATATATTATATTATATATTAATTATACATATAATGATATAATATAATATATTTATATATTATATAATATAATATATATAAATATCATATATTGTGTATAATATAATAATAAAATATAATATAATATTATATTAATATATAATATAATATTAATATTATTATATATTGTACTATATTATATTATAAGAAAGTTATGAGATCTCTCCTTAAATCTTATAGTCATAAGGTGTCTGCTATTGAAGAATCTAAGGACTTGGATAAATACTCAATAGATGAAATGTTTGGTGCTCTCACAACCTTTGAAATAAGAAAGTTTGATAAAGATGTTCCAAAGAAGGAAGTTGCATTCAAAACCAGTAAAAGGATAGAAGATGAATTTGTAGATCAGGATGATGAATTTTATGAGATTGAAGCAAACTTTGTAAGAAGATTGAAGAAAGGAATCAAAAAATACAAAGGTAAGTTACCTTTCAAGTGTTTCAATTGTGGAAGGATTGGTCATTTTACATCTAAATTTCCCTATAAGGAATCTGAAGATGGTAATAAAAGAGACAAGGTTGAAAAAAGTTTCTATCCAAGGAAAGCAACCATTCCTAGAAAGATGAGGAGAATGATTCAAATGATGAAACCCTTTTTATGGCCTTGGAATTTGGTAACAAAAAGTGTGATGTTGAAAATTATGCGAAGTTTGGCTCCTTGATTGATGAAGATATGTTTTCTCCAAAACTAGATCTCGAGTCAATGGATCTTGGAGGTTGGGACTTCAATTCAGATGATTGAGAAATAGATTTTGAAGGAAAACTCAGGTCTACTTTGGAAGAACTGAATGAAGCAAGGGCACTGAATAAAAAATATGAGAACTTGCTTGAAAATTCAAAGGAAGAAACTAACAAACTGAAAGCTCAAATAGAAGGAGGTAAAGAAAATGAGATTAAATTAAAAATGGTAGACGATGTGATCTCTTGATGTGAAAGTTAAGGTTGAAGAAAGCAAGAGGATTGTAGATTGCTTGAATGCCAAGCTCAATGGTAAAACAACTAAATGCTTAAAAATTGTGGAGGAGATTGTCACTCTAAGAAATGCACTGGAAAGAGCAAATGAACAAATTGACAAAGGAGAGAAGTTGGTCTTGATAAATTATATGATAGCTCCAAATTAGAAGGAAAGTCTGAGACAAAGGAGGAGAAATATTGCATTGAAAATGCTAAGAAGAATGCCTTCAGAGATGTAAAAGTAGATCAAGATGGCAAGAAAGAAGGTAGATTCAATTCTGACGAAGACAAAAATGATTTAGAGGTCCTTCACCTACAAGACAACATGTTCCTACTAGATTCAACCAATCTTTTCAAGGTTATTGTCTCTCTTGCAAAAAAATTGGACATAAGGTTGCAAATTGTAGATCTAGACAAAGAAGGAATGATAACATGGGTAGAAGATCATTTGTGCCTCAAATATTTACAATACTATTTAAATCCATGGATATTGCTATGCATGCAACAATTTTGGTCATAAAGCTGTTGAGTGCAGATATAAGGCGAAGAAGAACAACTTTGTTCCAGAGCACAACATTATGTACTACAAATGCAATAAGGTGGGACAAAAGGAAAATCATTGCAAAAGTTCTAAGAAGCCACTAGTTCAAAACTGTAAAAAGGATGAAACCCTTGAAAAGAAGAGTAGTGAAATGGTTTGGAAGGAAGAACAAGCTCAAAAAAATGAGAAGGATGATTCTACACTTGTGCATTTTGCACAAGATCCTAAGACAAACTGATATACAATATTATCTCATGGGGAGATTTCATTTGTAAAGCTTTTAGCCCCCTAAAAGGGAAAAGTTATTGAAGATTTTAGCAAGAAAGAGGAATTGGATTAGACCTATCAGTGTACAAATTTGTTGTGCAAGAATGAAACTTTTGATAAAGGTTTCAGTGCAAGTAGAAGATGTGTGGAGGTAGGTACACATGTTCTAATTGATACTTATTCCAGTTTGGTGTACCATACATGAAGATGCATTTCAAAAGTTTTCCAAGGAATTCACAGTGTATACTTTAAGGCAGATCCATGGTATTTTGGTCTGCACCTCTTCATGGAGAAATATTTTATCTTACAGTTCACAAGATAAGTTGGTCAAGTTGTGAAGGTGTTATATCCAAGTTTTTAAGTCTTTACACCTTTTGAAGTAAAAGTTGTAAGTGACAGTGTTCCACTCTATGATTTAGAAAAATAAAGTAATGATGAAGGCTTGTTGGAATGCTCCACATTCCTCAGGAAAAGAAGATTTGTTCATGCAGTCTTGTAGACATGTCCAGGGATGTTCAATGCATGCCATTTTATAGTATCAAGTGTTTTGGTGGTCCGCAAGTTCAGTTTTCAAATGACAATGTTCTACAATTAGTTTCAAATGCCTATTTGTTCTACAAAACATATGTTTGGGTACTTGCACCAATTGGTGTATGTACATATCAGTTATATGAGTTTATGTGGATATTTTGCATGTCTTAGAATACTTCAAGATTGATATTCAAGTGAAGGGGGGAAAATTGTAATCGGCTTCTAGGGTTTAGGACCTAGAATAACAATCTTCACACTCTCATTCAAGGATAACCCTAAAGATCTCAATGCGAAGGAGAAAGAGATCTTGCTATAGGGTTGTCCTAGGGGCTGATTATAAACTAATGAGGGGTTCACCACCAAGCTAGGGCTTGGAAAGACAAATGCAATGTAAGATGAAATGCTTAAACCTAGTTTGATGCAATGACTTACTAAATGACTTAGAAAAGTATGTAAAACAAAACTAAAAGTTGCAAGATAAAATGTGTTCACCTGGAAATATGAAGATGACTAGAAGGAGCTCTGAAATACTATAAATTTTGACTTTAATGTTGACTGGGACTCATATGCCATGCTGGGCGATTCAGTCCTAGATCTGGATTTCTATGCATAAACATGAATTTGGAAAATGGGTATCTAAATCTGTAAAACCATGAATTTTGACCTAAATTGGGACTCATACACCAGAATTGACGAATCAGTCCAGTTAGGGTTTTCTAAAACTTTAAAGTTTGAATTTGGTCTTCAAGGTCTGCTCTATGCTTCCCAATTGATTTCTAGATCCAAAACCCTGATTTGCAACCTGTAGAAGTTCTCCAAGTATCTCCAATGCAAGGTGACAACTTTAACAACTTTCTCCAAACTTTCTCTTCAATTTATCTTCAACCTAAACCTGCAAATCACACACTAAAGAGGAAAAAATGTTGTTTTGTTAGTGGAAAGGGGTTTACCTTGGTGAAACCTTGTTTTGGTAATCAAACCTTGAAATTAAATGAAATAGGAATGGAGAATGATGAATGAACAGAATAAAATGTTGTAACTGACCAAACCCTAGCAATGAAGTGTTAAAAACATGTATGAAGTGGATCGAATAGATGTAGACCTTGACTCTTGCTTGAATGTGATAGATCTTGAATTGAATTTTAGCTTGAATCACGAAAACCTACATCACAATTGTTAGCACAAAAACAAACATGATGCATTGACACTTTGACATGATGCTTGATGCTTGAATAATGCTCTAGAATGCTTGATAATCTTCCCTTGAAGACTCTTGAATTCTCTTGTAGACACTTGAATGCTCTTTTGAACTCAAACTTACTATTAGGATGCTCTCACAAAAGTATTAGGTGAAAATGAGTGAAAGAACCTTGTATTTATACTTGATTATGCAAGAATTCCCGAAATTACAACACTACAAGCTGACATCAGATCTAGGAGGATAAAATACCACCAAAAATTTGAATTAATTTTAATTTTGGGCCACATGGGACTCATTTTCACAAGGTGGCGAATAAGTCCCATTAGGCATAATTTATGGGACCCAAAGCACTAGGTGGGACTCATTCTCCCAAGGTGGTGAATGAGCCCCAAACCACCAAATCTGGGTCATAGAACCTGAAAATACCTGAATTATGATTGGATGTTGATTTGTCTCAGGATTATCCTTGAAAAGATGCATAGATTAAGGCTTGTGGATGAAAAATAAGGCCAATTAAAGCATAAAGAAGCCCGATTATTAATGAAAACCCTAGAAAAGTGTGAAAGTGTGTTACAACACTTTACAACACTCCAAATAAGGCTTGATTAAGGTACATTTTAGTTAAAATGGGGTTTATTAGGTTTAGTTAATTGATAAAACCTTAGAAAAGTGTGAAAGTGTGTTACAACACTCCACAAGAATTTAGCAAGGTACCATTCATGTTCATTAGTTCACAAGGGCCCAACACCTGATGTGAGCATGTTCAAATTATTACAACACTAAGTCAAGGAATCATGAAGCTCAATTTTACAAGGAGGGACCAAACAAGTGTGAAAATGTTACCAACAACTTTTTTTGACACTACATTTAGCCCCCACTTTAGTGAGAGGATGAACTTGATTCAAACTCACACTAAAGTAGACAAACTTACTTCAAGAGGGGTCCAAGTGTACCAATTCTAGTAGGATAGGATGGCAATGATCAAGAGGGGTGATCAAACCCCCAGGATGAAGATCTCATAAAAAACCAACATAGGCACAACATGACACACATGAAAATGATATAAAGAGCAATAACAAGGTAAAAAGAATACACTACCAAAGATAAAAAGAAAATTAAAAGTAAAAGAAGGGGTGGATCAAGCTTTGACCATTTGTCCATCATGATGTGGATTAGATATAGGATGTTTGTCAAAAAAATGCATGCTCACCTTGAGGCAACAAAACTTTAGGTTGTTCATTGGGTAAGGATTCGAAAGAGGTGAGACACATACACACACAACCGACATGCGCTCACACTCACCTACAAGTGGCTAAGGGAAAGTCATGCCTTTGTTGGGCTTCCCGTCAAAAACTATACCAAAGTTATACCTCCTAATAACTTTAATAAGGTTCCACACAAAAATGACCTTCAAGCTTCATGAGGCAAGCAAAAATTCGTATGCTTGGAGCTCATGAATAATGAACTTCGAGCTTCATGAGGCAAGCAAAAATTTGTATGCTTGGAACTCATGAACAAACAAGATGGATCCATAGGCATGCAAGGTGCAAGGTGGCCATATTTAATTGAAAATGCAAATAAAACAATAAGGATTGTTCGAGGGAGTCTTGCTTAGTTCATGTGAGGTCTTTAACTTAGGGAACATTGTGTCCAATGTATCCAAGGGAAGACCAATCAAAGAATAGAAGATTCACAACTTACGGGATTCAGTGTGTTGCATCAAGCCACTAAGAGGAATATAATATGCTAAGAGAGATCACGCTCTTGAAGGACATCACACCCAATGTCATCCACAAAGCGAAAGATGCATTGCATAAAGTAAGAAGATTGCACCATGAACCATGTAAAAGGAAAATGCAAAAGAATAATGCCAATGTATGCCCCCACTTTAAAGAAATTGCTAAACACCATGCTGTGAGCAATTACTTTAAAGTAGCAAATGATAAATGCTAACAATAAAGAAGAAATGAGAGCCAACTTGGAAAGCCCTATTCCAAGTCATATGTTTTCAAATAGAGCTACACCATGCAAAAAGAAAGGAAAAGAGAAGGGGTTTCCCCCAAGAATGAAAACACCAAACACATAAGGGATCTATGGATTTGGGGTCAGTAATTTCTTGCTACAATGTTTTTAGAGAGCTAGGAACTATCATCATTCCCCAGATACACATAGAACTAGAAGAATGACAAAAAGAGAGAGAAAACAAAGAAAAACCATTCAGGTCAACATGGAAGATACATGAATGCCTCAATGCTTTGTGTCATACCCAAAAGGAAAACACAAGACAAATGAAAAAGGGAAAAATTAAAATATTTTGGGTAAACATGGAAGAGACATGAATGTCTCGACGCCTTGCACCATCCCCAAAAGGAAAACACAAGACAAATGAAAAAAAGGGAAAAGGAAAAAAATAAAATATTTACGACATAGAGAAGAATGAAGTCACAAAGAGAGAGATACATCAAACAAAACACTATAGGGGATCACAATACATACATGCAATCACACAAAAGAAAAAAAATGAAAAAGAAATAATGCAAGAGACTAGTACAAGGCACATGCAAGTCAACCTATGAACAGGTCGTCCACATCCCAATTGTGTTCATCATATATAGAAGGTGGAGAACTAGTTAGAGGGACAACAACAAATGCATTACTAGGAAAAGGATATCTAATTCTTTCCCCCACTATGTGTAAGACAAGGATGAGCCGAGGTAGGTGATGGGAAAGATCATGTAATGGTGAGAATTGAAGATTCTACAACCACTACATGACGAGGGGTGAAAGGGTCCCACCTTAGGGGACTATTTCTATGATACCAAGCTTTTTGAAAATTTGTTGTAAAGCATGACACTCATCGGTACTATGTCCAAGCATTCTATGGTATCGACAATGCGATGCGTTTGTGTTCTTAGGATTTGGTTTTCTATCTTCTCTTATGGGAGGTAATGTGATCAATCCTCTATGTAAAAGTATTTGCAAATTTCTTTCAATGTCAGTCAGTGGATAAGGGAATTAAAATTTCTTTAGTTTATAAGGTCTTTTGCGCTTACTAGATTCACCAATTTCTCGAGTTGAATGCTAAGGAGGAGGACCAAAGATGATCTCTTCTTCCTTGAGAAGTATCGGTTGTTCTTTAGGAAGGAGGATACTCATATCAGGAGGAGGATCTTGATATCCTAGCCCTTTTCTATTTTCAATTGGTATTTGCTCTAAAAGTTGATGAATTTCATGTTCATTTGTTGTGTCACATCCTTGTTTACTTAAGATTGCAAATACTTTTCCATATGTCTCTTCTAGGTTGATGGGAGTGTCTGTCACTTTGTTAACATAGAAT